>OX104113.1:46559292-46640300 GCA_944474755.1 Limnoperna fortunei
AGTACTAACCGGGCTCGACGCTGCTTAACTTCGGGTGATCGGACGAGAACCGGTGTTTTCAGCGTGATATGGCCGTAGACATCAATGTCTTAAAATTTAGCGTATATAAAGGTTCGGATGGCCGGAAACCAAATTTGCACGTGGCTACGTATGTATTTTTCAGTATTTTCATCACGAAATAAAAAAATATTTCATACCAAATAACACAAAAACTTGCGAACATGTACATTTAACATTGAACAAAAATATTGGTTACAGGGAATACATAGAAAACATTAAATGCGTCTCGCTTTACATGTCTAGTTCTACATTTTCGTGACAAAATAAATTTATTCTATGTTGCATGAATACTGACAGACGGGGAGAATTTCGAGAGAAATATCTAACTTACCTACCAAGCCCCAGCCAGCGGCAGCCTCCGTCTGGTGGTCGTCGCTATGACACAGGGAACAATAAAAGGGGGAGAAAATTCAATTTATTATTTAATTTTTTACATAAAATAAATACGTTCATAGGTAGGGGGTATTCGGTGGTAGGCAATGCTAATGAAAAAAGGGGACAAAAACAAAAAAGAAAGGTCTACAACACCCGGTATTCCAGGCGGTCACCCATCCAAGTACTAACCGGGCTCGACGCTGCTTAACTTCGGTGATCGGACGAGAACCCGGTGTTTTCAGCGTGATATGGCCGTAGACATCAATGTCTTAAAATTTAGCGTATATAAAGGTTCGGATGGCCGGAAACCAAATTTGCACGTGGCTACGTATGTATTTTTCAGTATTTTCATCACGAAATAAAAAAATATTTCATACCAAATAACACAAAAACTTGCGAACATGTACATTTAACATTGAACAAAAATATTGGTTACAGGGAATACATAGAAAACATTAAATGCGTCTCGCTTTACATGTCTAGTTCTACATTTTCGTGACAAAATAAATTTATTCTATGTTGCATGAATACTGACAGACGGGGAGAATTTCGAGAGAAATATCTAACTTACCTACCAAGCCCCAGCCAGCGGCAGCCTCCGTCTGGTGGTCGTCGCTATGACACAGGGAACAATAAAAGGGGGAGAAAATTCAATTTATTATTTAATTTTTTACATAAAATAAATACGTTCATAAGGTAGGGGGTATTCGGTGGTAGGCAATGCTAATGAAAAAAGGGGACAAAAACAAAAAAGAAAGGTCTACAACACCCGGTATTCCCAGGCGGTCACCCATCCAAGTACTAACCGGGCTCGACGCTGCTTAACTTCGGTGATCGGACGAGAACCGTGTTTTCAGCGTGATATGGCCGTAGACATCAATGTCTTAAAATTTAGCGTATATAAAGGTTCGGATGGCCGGAAACCAAATTTGCACGTGGCTACGTATGTATTTTTCAGTATTTTCATCACGAAATAAAAAAATATTTCATACCAAATAACACAAAAACTTGCGAACATGTACATTTAACATTGAACAAAAATATTGGTTACAGGGAATACATAGAAAACATTAAATGCGTCTCGCTTTACATGTCTAGTTCTACATTTTCGTGACAAAATAAATTTATTCTATGTTGCATGAATACTGACAGACGGGGAGAATTTCGAGAGAAATATCTAACTTACCTACCAAGCCCCAGCCAGCGGCAGCCTCCGTCTGGTGGTCGTCGCTATGACACAGGGAACAATAAAAGGGGGAGAAAATTCAATTTATTATTTAATTTTTTACATAAAATAAATACGTTCATAAGGTAGGGGGTATTCGGTGGTAGGCAATGCTAATGAAAAAAGGGGACAAAAACAAAAAAGAAAGGTCTACAACACCCGGTATTCCCAGGCGGTCACCCATCCAAGTACTAACCGGGCTCGACGCTGCTTAACTTCGGTGATCGGACGAGAACCGGTGTTTTCAGCGTGATATGGCCGTAGACATCAATGTCTTAAAATTTAGCGTATATAAAGGTTCGGATGGCCGGAAACCAAATTTGCACGTGGCTACGTATGTATTTTTCAGTATTTTCATCACGAAATAAAAAAATATTTCATACCAAATAACACAAAAACTTGCGAACATGTACATTTAACATTGAACAAAAATATTGGTTACAGGGAATACATAGAAAACATTAAATGCGTCTCGCTTTACATGTCTAGTTCTACATTTTCGTGACAAAATAAATTTATTCTATGTTGCATGAATACTGACAGACGGGGAGAATTTCGAGAGAAATATCTAACTTACCTACCAAGCCCCAGCCAGCGGCAGCCTCCGTCTGGTGGTCGTCGCTATGACACAGGGAACAATAAAAGGGGGAGAAAATTCAATTTATTATTTAATTTTTTACATAAAATAAATACGTTCATAAGGTAGGGGGTATTCGGTGGTAGGCAATGCTAATGAAAAAAGGGGACAAAAACAAAAAAGAAAGGTCTACAACACCCGGTATTCCCAGGCGGTCACCCATCCAAGTACTAACCGGGCTCGACGCTGCTTAACTTCGGTGATCGGACGAGAACCGGTGTTTTCAGCGTGATATGGCCGTAGACATCAATGTCTTAAAATTTAGCGTATATAAAGGTTCGGATGGCCGGAAACCAAATTTGCACGTGGCTACGTATGTATTTTTCAGTATTTTCATCACGAAATAAAAAAATATTTCATACCAAATAACACAAAAACTTGCGAACATGTACATTTAACATTGAACAAAAATATTGGTTACAGGGAATACATAGAAAACATTAAATGCGTCTCGCTTTACATGTCTAGTTCTACATTTTCGTGACAAAATAAATTTATTCTATGTTGCATGAATACTGACAGACGGGGAGAATTTCGAGAGAAATATCTAACTTACCTACCAAGCCCCAGCCAGCGGCAGCCTCCGTCTGGTGGTCGTCGCTATGACACAGGGAACAATAAAAGGGGGAGAAAATTCAATTTATTATTTAATTTTTTACATAAAATAAATACGTTCATAAGGTAGGGGGTATTCGGTGGTAGGCAATGCTAATGAAAAAAGGGGACAAAAACAAAAAAGAAAGGTCTACAACACCCGGTATTCCCAGGCGGTCACCCATCCAAGTACTAACCGGGCTCGACGCTGCTTAACTTCGGTGATCGGACGAGAACCGGTGTTTTCAGCGTGATATGGCCGTAGACATCAATGTCTTAAAATTTAGCGTATATAAAGGTTCGGATGGCCGGAAACCAAATTTGCACGTGGCTACGTATGTATTTTTCAGTATTTTCATCACGAAATAAAAAAATATTTCATACCAAATAACACAAAAACTTGCGAACATGTACATTTAACATTGAACAAAAATATTGGTTACAGGGAATACATAGAAAACATTAAATGCGTCTCGCTTTACATGTCTAGTTCTACATTTTCGTGACAAAATAAATTTATTCTATGTTGCATGAATACTGACAGACGGGGAGAATTTCGAGAGAAATATCTAACTTACCTACCAAGCCCCAGCCAGCGGCAGCCTCCGTCTGGTGGTCGTCGCTATGACACAGGGAACAATAAAAGGGGGAGAAAATTCAATTTATTATTTAATTTTTTACATAAAATAAATACGTTCATAAGGTAGGGGGTATTCGGTGGTAGGCAATGCTAATGAAAAAAGGGGACAAAAACAAAAAAGAAAGGTCTACAACACCCGGTATTCCCAGGCGGTCACCCATCCAAGTACTAACCGGGCTCGACGCTGCTTAACTTCGGTGATCGGACGAGAACCGGTGTTTTCAGCGTGATATGGCCGTAGACATCAATGTCTTAAAATTTAGCGTATATAAAGGTTCGGATGGCCGGAAACCAAATTTGCACGTGGCTACGTATGTATTTTTCAGTATTTTCATCACGAAATAAAAAAATATTTCATACCAAATAACACAAAAACTTGCGAACATGTACATTTAACATTGAACAAAAATATTGGTTACAGGGAATACATAGAAAACATTAAATGCGTCTCGCTTTACATGTCTAGTTCTACATTTTCGTGACAAAATAAATTTATTCTATGTTGCATGAATACTGACAGACGGGGAGAATTTCGAGAGAAATATCTAACTTACCTACCAAGCCCCAGCCAGCGGCAGCCTCCGTCTGGTGGTCGTCGCTATGACACAGGGAACAATAAAAGGGGGAGAAAATTCAATTTATTATTTAATTTTTTACATAAAATAAATACGTTCATAAGGTAGGGGGTATTCGGTGGTAGGCAATGCTAATGAAAAAAGGGGACAAAAACAAAAAAGAAAGGTCTACAACACCCGGTATTCCCAGGCGGTCACCCATCCAAGTACTAACCGGGCTCGACGCTGCTTAACTTCGGTGATCGGACGAGAACCGGTGTTTTCAGCGTGATATGGCCGTAGACATCAATGTCTTAAAATTTAGCGTATATAAAGGTTCGGATGGCCGGAAACCAAATTTGCACGTGGCTACGTATGTATTTTTCAGTATTTTCATCACGAAATAAAAAAATATTTCATACCAAATAACACAAAAACTTGCGAACATGTACATTTAACATTGAACAAAAATATTGGTTACAGGGAATACATAGAAAACATTAAATGCGTCTCGCTTTACATGTCTAGTTCTACATTTTCGTGACAAAATAAATTTATTCTATGTTGCATGAATACTGACAGACGGGGAGAATTTCGAGAGAAATATCTAACTTACCTACCAAGCCCCAGCCAGCGGCAGCCTCCGTCTGGTGGTCGTCGCTATGACACAGGGAACAATAAAAGGGGGAGAAAATTCAATTTATTATTTAATTTTTTACATAAAATAAATACGTTCATAAGGTAGGGGGTATTCGGTGGTAGGCAATGCTAATGAAAAAAGGGGACAAAAACAAAAAAGAAAGGTCTACAACACCCGGTATTCCCAGGCGGTCACCCATCCAAGTACTAACCGGGCTCGACGCTGCTTAACTTCGGTGATCGGACGAGAACCGGTGTTTTCAGCGTGATATGGCCGTAGACATCAATGTCTTAAAATTTAGCGTATATAAAGGTTCGGATGGCCGGAAACCAAATTTGCACGTGGCTACGTATGTATTTTTCAGTATTTTCATCACGAAATAAAAAAATATTTCATACCAAATAACACAAAAACTTGCGAACATGTACATTTAACATTGAACAAAAATATTGGTTACAGGGAATACATAGAAAACATTAAATGCGTCTCGCTTTACATGTCTAGTTCTACATTTTCGTGACAAAATAAATTTATTCTATGTTGCATGAATACTGACAGACGGGGAGAATTTCGAGAGAAATATCTAACTTACCTACCAAGCCCCAGCCAGCGGCAGCCTCCGTCTGGTGGTCGTCGCTATGACACAGGGAACAATAAAAGGGGGAGAAAATTCAATTTATTATTTAATTTTTTACATAAAATAAATACGTTCATAAGGTAGGGGGTATTCGGTGGTAGGCAATGCTAATGAAAAAAGGGGACAAAAACAAAAAAGAAAGGTCTACAACACCCGGTATTCCCAGGCGGTCACCCATCCAAGTACTAACCGGGCTCGACGCTGCTTAACTTCGGTGATCGGACGAGAACCGGTGTTTTCAGCGTGATATGGCCGTAGACATCAATGTCTTAAAATTTAGCGTATATAAAGGTTCGGATGGCCGGAAACCAAATTTGCACGTGGCTACGTATGTATTTTTCAGTATTTTCATCACGAAATAAAAAAATATTTCATACCAAATAACACAAAAACTTGCGAACATGTACATTTAACATTGAACAAAAATATTGGTTACAGGGAATACATAGAAAACATTAAATGCGTCTCGCTTTACATGTCTAGTTCTACATTTTCGTGACAAAATAAATTTATTCTATGTTGCATGAATACTGACAGACGGGGAGAATTTCGAGAGAAATATCTAACTTACCTACCAAGCCCCAGCCAGCGGCAGCCTCCGTCTGGTGGTCGTCGCTATGACACAGGGAACAATAAAAGGGGGAGAAAATTCAATTTATTATTTAATTTTTTACATAAAATAAATACGTTCATAAGGTAGGGGGTATTCGGTGGTAGGCAATGCTAATGAAAAAAGGGGACAAAAACAAAAAAGAAAGGTCTACAACACCCGGTATTCCCAGGCGGTCACCCATCCAAGTACTAACCGGGCTCGACGCTGCTTAACTTCGGTGATCGGACGAGAACCGGTGTTTTCAGCGTGATATGGCCGTAGACATCAATGTCTTAAAATTTAGCGTATATAAAGGTTCGGATGGCCGGAAACCAAATTTGCACGTGGCTACGTATGTATTTTTCAGTATTTTCATCACGAAATAAAAAAATATTTCATACCAAATAACACAAAAACTTGCGAACATGTACATTTAACATTGAACAAAAATATTGGTTACAGGGAATACATAGAAAACATTAAATGCGTCTCGCTTTACATGTCTAGTTCTACATTTTCGTGACAAAATAAATTTATTCTATGTTGCATGAATACTGACAGACGGGGAGAATTTCGAGAGAAATATCTAACTTACCTACCAAGCCCCAGCCAGCGGCAGCCTCCGTCTGGTGGTCGTCGCTATGACACAGGGAACAATAAAAGGGGGAGAAAATTCAATTTATTATTTAATTTTTTACATAAAATAAATACGTTCATAAGGTAGGGGGTATTCGGTGGTAGGCAATGCTAATGAAAAAAGGGGACAAAAACAAAAAAGAAAGGTCTACAACACCCGGTATTCCCAGGCGGTCACCCATCCAAGTACTAACCGGGCTCGACGCTGCTTAACTTCGGTGATCGGACGAGAACCGGTGTTTTCAGCGTGATATGGCCGTAGACATCAATGTCTTAAAATTTAGCGTATATAAAGGTTCGGATGGCCGGAAACCAAATTTGCACGTGGCTACGTATGTATTTTTCAGTATTTTCATCACGAAATAAAAAAATATTTCATACCAAATAACACAAAAACTTGCGAACATGTACATTTAACATTGAACAAAAATATTGGTTACAGGGAATACATAGAAAACATTAAATGCGTCTCGCTTTACATGTCTAGTTCTACATTTTCGTGACAAAATAAATTTATTCTATGTTGCATGAATACTGACAGACGGGGAGAATTTCGAGAGAAATATCTAACTTACCTACCAAGCCCCAGCCAGCGGCAGCCTCCGTCTGGTGGTCGTCGCTATGACACAGGGAACAATAAAAGGGGGAGAAAATTCAATTTATTATTTAATTTTTTACATAAAATAAATACGTTCATAAGGTAGGGGGTATTCGGTGGTAGGCAATGCTAATGAAAAAAGGGGACAAAAACAAAAAAGAAAGGTCTACAACACCCGGTATTCCCAGGCGGTCACCCATCCAAGTACTAACCGGGCTCGACGCTGCTTAACTTCGGTGATCGGACGAGAACCGGTGTTTTCAGCGTGATATGGCCGTAGACATCAATGTCTTAAAATTTAGCGTATATAAAGGTTCGGATGGCCGGAAACCAAATTTGCACGTGGCTACGTATGTATTTTTCAGTATTTTCATCACGAAATAAAAAAATATTTCATACCAAATAACACAAAAACTTGCGAACATGTACATTTAACATTGAACAAAAATATTGGTTACAGGGAATACATAGAAAACATTAAATGCGTCTCGCTTTACATGTCTAGTTCTACATTTTCGTGACAAAATAAATTTATTCTATGTTGCATGAATACTGACAGACGGGGAGAATTTCGAGAGAAATATCTAACTTACCTACCAAGCCCCAGCCAGCGGCAGCCTCCGTCTGGTGGTCGTCGCTATGACACAGGGAACAATAAAAGGGGGAGAAAATTCAATTTATTATTTAATTTTTTACATAAAATAAATACGTTCATAAGGTAGGGGGTATTCGGTGGTAGGCAATGCTAATGAAAAAAGGGGACAAAAACAAAAAAGAAAGGTCTACAACACCCGGTATTCCCAGGCGGTCACCCATCCAAGTACTAACCGGGCTCGACGCTGCTTAACTTCGGTGATCGGACGAGAACCGGTGTTTTCAGCGTGATATGGCCGTAGACATCAATGTCTTAAAATTTAGCGTATATAAAGGTTCGGATGGCCGGAAACCAAATTTGCACGTGGCTACGTATGTATTTTTCAGTATTTTCATCACGAAATAAAAAAATATTTCATACCAAATAACACAAAAACTTGCGAACATGTACATTTAACATTGAACAAAAATATTGGTTACAGGGAATACATAGAAAACATTAAATGCGTCTCGCTTTACATGTCTAGTTCTACATTTTCGTGACAAAATAAATTTATTCTATGTTGCATGAATACTGACAGACGGGGAGAATTTCGAGAGAAATATCTAACTTACCTACCAAGCCCCAGCCAGCGGCAGCCTCCGTCTGGTGGTCGTCGCTATGACACAGGGAACAATAAAAGGGGGAGAAAATTCAATTTATTATTTAATTTTTTACATAAAATAAATACGTTCATAAGGTAGGGGGTATTCGGTGGTAGGCAATGCTAATGAAAAAAGGGGACAAAAACAAAAAAGAAAGGTCTACAACACCCGGTATTCCCAGGCGGTCACCCATCCAAGTACTAACCGGGCTCGACGCTGCTTAACTTCGGTGATCGGACGAGAACCGGTGTTTTCAGCGTGATATGGCCGTAGACATCAATGTCTTAAAATTTAGCGTATATAAAGGTTCGGATGGCCGGAAACCAAATTTGCACGTGGCTACGTATGTATTTTTCAGTATTTTCATCACGAAATAAAAAAATATTTCATACCAAATAACACAAAAACTTGCGAACATGTACATTTAACATTGAACAAAAATATTGGTTACAGGGAATACATAGAAAACATTAAATGCGTCTCGCTTTACATGTCTAGTTCTACATTTTCGTGACAAAATAAATTTATTCTATGTTGCATGAATACTGACAGACGGGGAGAATTTCGAGAGAAATATCTAACTTACCTACCAAGCCCCAGCCAGCGGCAGCCTCCGTCTGGTGGTCGTCGCTATGACACAGGGAACAATAAAAGGGGGAGAAAATTCAATTTATTATTTAATTTTTTACATAAAATAAATACGTTCATAAGGTAGGGGGTATTCGGTGGTAGGCAATGCTAATGAAAAAAGGGGACAAAAACAAAAAAGAAAGGTCTACAACACCCGGTATTCCCAGGCGGTCACCCATCCAAGTACTAACCGGGCTCGACGCTGCTTAACTTCGGTGATCGGACGAGAACCGGTGTTTTCAGCGTGATATGGCCGTAGACATCAATGTCTTAAAATTTAGCGTATATAAAGGTTCGGATGGCCGGAAACCAAATTTGCACGTGGCTACGTATGTATTTTTCAGTATTTTCATCACGAAATAAAAAAATATTTCATACCAAATAACACAAAAACTTGCGAACATGTACATTTAACATTGAACAAAAATATTGGTTACAGGGAATACATAGAAAACATTAAATGCGTCTCGCTTTACATGTCTAGTTCTACATTTTCGTGACAAAATAAATTTATTCTATGTTGCATGAATACTGACAGACGGGGAGAATTTCGAGAGAAATATCTAACTTACCTACCAAGCCCCAGCCAGCGGCAGCCTCCGTCTGGTGGTCGTCGCTATGACACAGGGAACAATAAAAGGGGGAGAAAATTCAATTTATTATTTAATTTTTTACATAAAATAAATACGTTCATAAGGTAGGGGGTATTCGGTGGTAGGCAATGCTAATGAAAAAAGGGGACAAAAACAAAAAAGAAAGGTCTACAACACCCGGTATTCCCAGGCGGTCACCCATCCAAGTACTAACCGGGCTCGACGCTGCTTAACTTCGGTGATCGGACGAGAACCGGTGTTTTCAGCGTGATATGGCCGTAGACATCAATGTCTTAAAATTTAGCGTATATAAAGGTTCGGATGGCCGGAAACCAAATTTGCACGTGGCTACGTATGTATTTTTCAGTATTTTCATCACGAAATAAAAAAATATTTCATACCAAATAACACAAAAACTTGCGAACATGTACATTTAACATTGAACAAAAATATTGGTTACAGGGAATACATAGAAAACATTAAATGCGTCTCGCTTTACATGTCTAGTTCTACATTTTCGTGACAAAATAAATTTATTCTATGTTGCATGAATACTGACAGACGGGGAGAATTTCGAGAGAAATATCTAACTTACCTACCAAGCCCCAGCCAGCGGCAGCCTCCGTCTGGTGGTCGTCGCTATGACACAGGGAACAATAAAAGGGGGAGAAAATTCAATTTATTATTTAATTTTTTACATAAAATAAATACGTTCATAAGGTAGGGGGTATTCGGTGGTAGGCAATGCTAATGAAAAAAGGGGACAAAAACAAAAAAGAAAGGTCTACAACACCCGGTATTCCCAGGCGGTCACCCATCCAAGTACTAACCGGGCTCGACGCTGCTTAACTTCGGTGATCGGACGAGAACCGGTGTTTTCAGCGTGATATGGCCGTAGACATCAATGTCTTAAAATTTAGCGTATATAAAGGTTCGGATGGCCGGAAACCAAATTTGCACGTGGCTACGTATGTATTTTTCAGTATTTTCATCACGAAATAAAAAAATATTTCATACCAAATAACACAAAAACTTGCGAACATGTACATTTAACATTGAACAAAAATATTGGTTACAGGGAATACATAGAAAACATTAAATGCGTCTCGCTTTACATGTCTAGTTCTACATTTTCGTGACAAAATAAATTTATTCTATGTTGCATGAATACTGACAGACGGGGAGAATTTCGAGAGAAATATCTAACTTACCTACCAAGCCCCAGCCAGCGGCAGCCTCCGTCTGGTGGTCGTCGCTATGACACAGGGAACAATAAAAGGGGGAGAAAATTCAATTTATTATTTAATTTTTTACATAAAATAAATACGTTCATAAGGTAGGGGGTATTCGGTGGTAGGCAATGCTAATGAAAAAAGGGGACAAAAACAAAAAAGAAAGGTCTACAACACCCGGTATTCCCAGGCGGTCACCCATCCAAGTACTAACCGGGCTCGACGCTGCTTAACTTCGGTGATCGGACGAGAACCGGTGTTTTCAGCGTGATATGGCCGTAGACATCAATGTCTTAAAATTTAGCGTATATAAAGGTTCGGATGGCCGGAAACCAAATTTGCACGTGGCTACGTATGTATTTTTCAGTATTTTCATCACGAAATAAAAAAATATTTCATACCAAATAACACAAAAACTTGCGAACATGTACATTTAACATTGAACAAAAATATTGGTTACAGGGAATACATAGAAAACATTAAATGCGTCTCGCTTTACATGTCTAGTTCTACATTTTCGTGACAAAATAAATTTATTCTATGTTGCATGAATACTGACAGACGGGGAGAATTTCGAGAGAAATATCTAACTTACCTACCAAGCCCCAGCCAGCGGCAGCCTCCGTCTGGTGGTCGTCGCTATGACACAGGGAACAATAAAAGGGGGAGAAAATTCAATTTATTATTTAATTTTTTACATAAAATAAATACGTTCATAAGGTAGGGGGTATTCGGTGGTAGGCAATGCTAATGAAAAAAGGGGACAAAAACAAAAAAGAAAGGTCTACAACACCCGGTATTCCCAGGCGGTCACCCATCCAAGTACTAACCGGGCTCGACGCTGCTTAACTTCGGTGATCGGACGAGAACCGGTGTTTTCAGCGTGATATGGCCGTAGACATCAATGTCTTAAAATTTAGCGTATATAAAGGTTCGGATGGCCGGAAACCAAATTTGCACGTGGCTACGTATGTATTTTTCAGTATTTTCATCACGAAATAAAAAAATATTTCATACCAAATAACACAAAAACTTGCGAACATGTACATTTAACATTGAACAAAAATATTGGTTACAGGGAATACATAGAAAACATTAAATGCGTCTCGCTTTACATGTCTAGTTCTACATTTTCGTGACAAAATAAATTTATTCTATGTTGCATGAATACTGACAGACGGGGAGAATTTCGAGAGAAATATCTAACTTACCTACCAAGCCCCAGCCAGCGGCAGCCTCCGTCTGGTGGTCGTCGCTATGACACAGGGAACAATAAAAGGGGGAGAAAATTCAATTTATTATTTAATTTTTTACATAAAATAAATACGTTCATAAGGTAGGGGGTATTCGGTGGTAGGCAATGCTAATGAAAAAAGGGGACAAAAACAAAAAAGAAAGGTCTACAACACCCGGTATTCCCAGGCGGTCACCCATCCAAGTACTAACCGGGCTCGACGCTGCTTAACTTCGGTGATCGGACGAGAACCGGTGTTTTCAGCGTGATATGGCCGTAGACATCAATGTCTTAAAATTTAGCGTATATAAAGGTTCGGATGGCCGGAAACCAAATTTGCACGTGGCTACGTATGTATTTTTCAGTATTTTCATCACGAAATAAAAAAATATTTCATACCAAATAACACAAAAACTTGCGAACATGTACATTTAACATTGAACAAAAATATTGGTTACAGGGAATACATAGAAAACATTAAATGCGTCTCGCTTTACATGTCTAGTTCTACATTTTCGTGACAAAATAAATTTATTCTATGTTGCATGAATACTGACAGACGGGGAGAATTTCGAGAGAAATATCTAACTTACCTACCAAGCCCCAGCCAGCGGCAGCCTCCGTCTGGTGGTCGTCGCTATGACACAGGGAACAATAAAAGGGGGAGAAAATTCAATTTATTATTTAATTTTTTACATAAAATAAATACGTTCATAAGGTAGGGGGTATTCGGTGGTAGGCAATGCTAATGAAAAAAGGGGACAAAAACAAAAAAGAAAGGTCTACAACACCCGGTATTCCCAGGCGGTCACCCATCCAAGTACTAACCGGGCTCGACGCTGCTTAACTTCGGTGATCGGACGAGAACCGGTGTTTTCAGCGTGATATGGCCGTAGACATCAATGTCTTAAAATTTAGCGTATATAAAGGTTCGGATGGCCGGAAACCAAATTTGCACGTGGCTACGTATGTATTTTTCAGTATTTTCATCACGAAATAAAAAAATATTTCATACCAAATAACACAAAAACTTGCGAACATGTACATTTAACATTGAACAAAAATATTGGTTACAGGGAATACATAGAAAACATTAAATGCGTCTCGCTTTACATGTCTAGTTCTACATTTTCGTGACAAAATAAATTTATTCTATGTTGCATGAATACTGACAGACGGGGAGAATTTCGAGAGAAATATCTAACTTACCTACCAAGCCCCAGCCAGCGGCAGCCTCCGTCTGGTGGTCGTCGCTATGACACAGGGAACAATAAAAGGGGGAGAAAATTCAATTTATTATTTAATTTTTTACATAAAATAAATACGTTCATAAGGTAGGGGGTATTCGGTGGTAGGCAATGCTAATGAAAAAAGGGGACAAAAACAAAAAAGAAAGGTCTACAACACCCGGTATTCCCAGGCGGTCACCCATCCAAGTACTAACCGGGCTCGACGCTGCTTAACTTCGGTGATCGGACGAGAACCGGTGTTTTCAGCGTGATATGGCCGTAGACATCAATGTCTTAAAATTTAGCGTATATAAAGGTTCGGATGGCCGGAAACCAAATTTGCACGTGGCTACGTATGTATTTTTCAGTATTTTCATCACGAAATAAAAAAATATTTCATACCAAATAACACAAAAACTTGCGAACATGTACATTTAACATTGAACAAAAATATTGGTTACAGGGAATACATAGAAAACATTAAATGCGTCTCGCTTTACATGTCTAGTTCTACATTTTCGTGACAAAATAAATTTATTCTATGTTGCATGAATACTGACAGACGGGGAGAATTTCGAGAGAAATATCTAACTTACCTACCAAGCCCCAGCCAGCGGCAGCCTCCGTCTGGTGGTCGTCGCTATGACACAGGGAACAATAAAAGGGGGAGAAAATTCAATTTATTATTTAATTTTTTACATAAAATAAATACGTTCATAAGGTAGGGGGTATTCGGTGGTAGGCAATGCTAATGAAAAAAGGGGACAAAAACAAAAAAGAAAGGTCTACAACACCCGGTATTCCCAGGCGGTCACCCATCCAAGTACTAACCGGGTGTCGTATTAATATCGAGCTTCCTATGAAAATTAGCTACGGTAGTAAATTTTAATACCGCGGAGCTATTAAAAATTGACTACCCATGTAAACAACCTACCGTATGACATAAATTAATTAGATTTATCTCCCTTATACCGTAAGGTGGAGTTAGATAGGTGTGAGCTATTAAAATACTTATTTTAATAAACAAACCGTTATTTTTATAATGTAATTACCATATCTACAATGCCATAACGGCATAAACTGGGTTCTGTTACCAAATAATTTATTAAACGTTTGTTCTACAGTCCGTAGATTTGCTCTGAAAACATTTGTGAGCGAAATGATTGAATTGTGTCTTTAGGTATGTTTTTGACTATCTCCCAATTATCGCATAATTACAAAAGATAAATTTAGCAACTTATTAATTTTAATTGATCAAAGAAATAAAAAACCCGAATTTCAAATGCTAGCTTCACCTACATTTTACGTAAATGTAGTTTAAAATGGAATTAAACATTTTTCATTTTCATTTTTATACGCCTGTCAATGACAGACCCCCCACCCCATGCGTGCGTATTATGGTATTCAAATGTCCATCCTTCGTATCTTGCAAATAAGATTCACAGATTTTTTTTACAAACTGCACATGTTTGTTTATTGTATTAGTGTCATAGTCTGTTTACTTTTTGGTAATTTCTGATTTATTGGACTTGGTGCATGAAAAGAGGGTGGGGTTGTTTTCATAATCTTACTCAAAAACTTTCGGTTTTCATCAAATTTTCTTGAATCTTTGGGGAATTTTTAATTTGATAGATATGCGCTTCCTTTTTCGTGGTAAAATTCGGATTTTTAATGGTAGTTAATGGGACTTATTTGTGGAAAGCTTTCATAAATTTTCTTAAAATATTGAGACCGTGTTGATATTGATAGATGATCAGTGTCGATAGTATGGGGGAAGATCTTTTCTGTTAACGTGTTTTGGTCATTTTTATACGTCTGTAAATAAAGTAACTGGTACCTGTTTTTCAACCATTGGCTGTTATCTGTTTTCTTAAAAATTGAAATTGTTGTAAACTGTTATAACGAAAATGAAAACACTGTTTACTGTTAATAATCAGAACACTATTGCCCTTCGATGAGATACTGTTGTTGTCTGGTTTTTTTCGATTTTTTAACTCGCTTGTTAGTTAAAACATATTTATTAATAAAATTTCAATAATATGTACAAAATACATCATACAAAGAATAACATACAGGATTCGGAAATAAGCATGTAAGCTTTTGTTAATCCGTCTCCTTACAATTCCGACAAAATGTAATATCAAAACTATAAGCATGCTTAGAGAATTAATAGAAATAGAAAAAGAAAAAGGATATGTAAATGTTGTCAGGAAGTGTAATCAATAAAAGAAACAGTCAATGTGACAATGGAAATGATGGAATAGTGGAATGCAAGTAAAAAAAAAACGTTTGCTTTGAACAATATATTTTTGAACAAGATTAAAGACATTAATATTTTCATCTAATGTTAGAAAATCTGACCCATACAATAATAAGTGAACATCGACAGGTTGGTTTAAATTAAGAGTATGTATGGTACTATAGCGAAGCTGATCGTACTTATAACATTCAAAAAGAAAATGATAGGTTGATTCGACATGACCACATGTACATTATGGAGAATAGGTGTTCATTTAGTGAACTACTGTTCATACGAAGCCTTGCATGTAGAATCTGCCCTTTTCAAGTTCCGACGTTATAGTATTTTGGGGTTTCTTTGCTACGAGTCACCAATTTATTTTTAAATATACTTAACGAGGTAGACCTTCTTACATCTAATGGCAAATTATTCTACATGTTAATGGACGCAGGCAGAAAATATTCAGAGTAGAAGTTCGTTCTTGTACGAACATTAACAATATTTTCGACTTGGCGAGTAAAATGACAATGTCGATCACCAATTGAACTAGGAACAAGTTCCCATAAATAATTTGGGGATTCCTTGTTTATAATCTTATATAATTGAATAAGTCGATGTTTTTCCCTCCTAGCCGAA
Organism: Limnoperna fortunei; assembly: GCA_944474755.1. Lineage (NCBI taxonomy): Eukaryota > Metazoa > Mollusca > Bivalvia > Mytilida > Modiolidae > Limnoperna > Limnoperna fortunei. The sequence continues at coordinate 46,575,513 of OX104113.1, forward strand.
AGTTTTTCCCAACCCGTTTCTTGATAAAGTTTTTCTAACGACGTCAATTTTGTCCCTCCCGTAACAATGCGCATAGCGTCTATCTGGACATTATCTAACTTGTAAACTAAGTATTGTGTATAGTTATGCCATACCACATCGCCATATTCCAGAATTGGTCTAATATAAGAAAAGTAAATTCTCTCCAGGACATAGCTGTCAAGGACAAATCGTACCCTACGAAGGAAATTAACTCTATTATAAGCTTTTTGAACAATGTAATTAATGTGGTCATGCCAAGAACTTAAATTGTACTAACCACTTTTATGACCAGCTATGAATTTTAGCTAGATCCCTATTTAATATGTCAGCAGCGACCTTGGGACTATCTACTATTATATAAATGCTAGTGTCTTTTGCAAATAGCTTAACACAAGCATTAGTATCTTCTACAATATCATTAATAAATAAAAGAAACAATAAGGCCCCAAAATGGAACCCTGAGGAACACGATGTCCAGTCAGAACTACCACCGCTTAAAACCACTCATTGTTTCCTCCCTGAAAGATAGTTTTTAAACCAGTGTAATAAATTTCCATCAATACCATAATTCTGAAATTTGAATAAGAGTCATAAGAGAAACTCGCTTGTTTCTGTTTTCTCATGTAAATTGCTGTTATCTGTTATCATTATTTTAAATCTACTGTTATCTGTTTTGAGAAAAATTAAAAAGTGTTAACCTGTTAATGGAATGAAAGAAAAGGAAACAACCCTATTGTTCCCGGGGAAATAAAACAAAAGGGAAACAACTCTATTGTTCACCGGTAAATAACCTTTAAGGTAAAAAACAAATAAAAAGGTCAACAATAAGTTTAGATGAGAACAACAAAAATTTCAGTAAATTAAAATGTACATGTACATGTTTAGTGTTGGCGTACAATATAATAAAACAAGTACGACCCTCTCTTATTGAGAGACACATTCATATTTGTAAACTAACCCTCGTTGAAGTTGTTTGCCTCGGGTTTGGGTTTAGAAATTTGATTGTTGCCCTCAAGAAGGTGAAGTCAACGTGAAAGTACTAGATTGATTATTTCATAAGTTTATTTATTTATTCCATAATTCTGCTCTACCATCTCTTTTCTTACTTTTGCTACCATTCACTTTCTCCTATGACTTCACTGTCACCTTTATTGTTATTATTTACCTAACAATATACCGGTATATTTATGCATGACAAATGTCAGAAATATGACCCATTAAAATAGGATACCTTACAGCTATGTATTGCATGATGGATAAATAAGAATTATAATCCTGGAAAAAAAGTAACCTTACCATGTAGATTTTTGTAAGCATCTATAAAACTATTACCTATGAAAAATCGGCAACATTTCATCTATGCATTACAACAAAGTGAGTAATCAGAAAGATGACCTATGAAATAAGATACCTTATATCTATGTATTGTATGATAGAGGTATAAAACTATTATCCTTAAAAAGCATCTCTGTATTGAATTATAGGGGACCAAGAACTATACTCCTTGAAAAAAGCGACCTTACCCTGTAGATTATATTAAACATGTTTAAAACTATTACTCATGAAAAATCAGCTACCTTACAAAAAGAGGAATCAGAAAGATGACACATGGAAATAAGATACCTAAAATTTCTGTACTGTTTGATAGAGGAATAAGAAATATAATCCTTGAAGAAGCAAGCTACCCTGTAGATTATATATTAAAGATAAATAAAATTATTACCTATGAAAAATCAGCTACCTTACCTTTTTACATTGTATAACAGAGGAATCAGCAGTATGTCCCATGAAAATAAGATACCTGAAATTTCTGTATTGTATGATAGAGGAATAAAAATTAAAATCGTTGAAAAAAAGCAAGCTTACCCTGTAGCTTATATAATTAAGATGTATAAAACTATTACCAATGAAATATCAGCTGCCTTAAATCTAACATTGTGCAAAAGAGGAATCAGAAAGATGACCCATGAAAATAAGGTACCTTATATCAATGTATTGTATGACAGAACTATAAAACTATTATCCGTAAAAAAGCAACCTTCTCCTATAGATTACATTGAACATAAAACTATTACCCATGAACAATCAGCTACCTTACATCGATATATATATTATATATATATATATAGCAGCATTCTTTTAGACCCTTTATATATATATATATATATATATATATACGTCTACAAATTAAGCCCAACACTGTTTGAATTAGATTTTTAACACTGTCAAATTTTTGCTTTCCCTCAGCGGGATTCTAACTCACATCGTTGTGACACTGTGGCACCAATTCGCCTGCACTATGTCCAGCGGTCTAGACCCCTCGGCCAAATCCGCTATATAAAAATATAGCTTCATTAACCGGGGTGAATCTTAGACATAGACATAGTACATGTGTACTAGCGTGTGACGATGGAATTTTCGTAACCAATACGTATTAATCTGACAGTAATCTAATTCAGCATTTTTGTATATATTATATAGGATGACAAAGTTACTTGTCATGCAGTCACAGTAAGTAAATTATATACAAACGTCTAAGTATTGTGACAACCATATAATATATCTATCCAGCGGATTTCTGAAACATCAGAAATACAGGGTTAACATCAAATATTTATATATACGTCTACAAATTAAGCCCAACACTGTTTGAATTAGATTTTTAACACTGTCAAATTTTTGCTTTCCCTCAGCGGGATTCTAACTCACATCGTTGTGACACTGTGGCACCAATTCGCCTGCACTATGTCCAGCGGTCTAGACCCCTCGGCCAAATCCGCTATATAAAAATATAGCTTCATTAACCGGGGTGAATCTTAGACATAGACATAGTACATGTGTACTAGCGTGTATATATATATATATATATATATATATATATATATATAAGTCTAGAGAATTATGCAACGATACAAATATAAAGATGTTTATATTTGTATCGTTGCATAATTTTCTAGACTTATATATTATTTTTTCGTTTATGCTGTATCGTCATGTTGGCGATCCGATACTTAGTAAGTGTATTGGTTGTTGGTAGCTTCCTTTAGACTATATATATATATATGTAGAAAAGAGGAATTAGAAAGATGAACCATGAAAATAAGATACCTTATATCTCTATATTGTATTAAGGGGGACCAAGAACTATACTCCTTGAAAAAAAGCAGCCTTAGCCTGAAGATTATATTAAACATGTATAAAACTATTACCCATGAAAAATCAGCTACCTTACATCTATACATTGTACAAAAGAGGCATCAGAAAGATGACCCATGAAAACAAGATACCTGAAATTTCTGTACTGTTTGATAGAGGAATAAGAAATATAATCCTTGAAAAAGCAAGCTACCCTGTAGATTATATTAAAGATAAATAAAATTATTACCCATGAAAAAGCGAGCTACCCTGTAGATTATATTAAAAGATAAATAAAATTATTACCCATGAAAAATCAGCTACCTTACATCTTTGCATTGAATAACAGAGGAATCAGCAGTATGTCCCATGAAAATAAGATACCTGAAATTTCTGTTTTGTATTTTTTATTAAACATAAAACTATTACCCATGAAAAATCAGCTACCTTACATCTAGTATACATTGTAAAAAAGAGGAATCAGAAAGATGATCCATGAAAATAAGATACCTTATATCTCTGTATTGTATTATGGGAGAACAAGAACTATACTCCTTGAAAAAAGCAACTTTACCCTGTAGATTATATTAAACATGTATAAAACTATTACTCATGAAAATCAGCTACCTTACATCTATACATGTACCAAAGAATCAGAAAGATGATCCATGAAAATAAGATACCTTATATCTCTGTACTGTATTATGGGGGAACAAGAACTATACTCCTTGAAAAAGCAACTTTACCCTGTAGATTATATTAAACATGAATAAAACTATTACCCATGAACAATCAGCTACCTTACATCTAATCCTCACAAGTCACGGTTTCTGTGTCCACATATGTCCCTGACAAAGGTAACTGGGAAATTCCCGGGCTAGAAGATTTTCGTATGACGCCAATCCTTCAAAATAGCAACCAATGAAATTGCTTGAAAGAAGAAAGTGTTTGGCAGTAGTCATTCTTACTCATTCTTGAGTTGGGAGAAAACGTAACGCAACTAATAAATAACGCGGTAATAACAAACTATTAACATTACTGTACAAAATACACTGATTTACAAATGGTCTACGCAACACATCCGTTTGGTTTATTTACAATAGACATCGGGATATCCCCTAACCAAGTCGTGAATGAAAGCGGGCTTTTGATTGGCTACATCAAGGTATGATGTAGCCAATCAAAATAGTAACTTATAGCTCAGGAATTTCCTCGCTAAGTTTGTCCACACGTGTCCACGAAGCCCTGACTTGTGAGGATACCTTACATTTATACATTGTACAAAAGAGGAATTAGAAAGATGACCCATGAAAATAAGATACCTTATATCTCTGTATTGTATTACGGGGGAACAAGAACTATTCTCCTTGAAAAAAGCAACTTTACCCTGTAGATTATATTAAAGATGTATAAAACTATTACGTGTTACACACTACAAAAATGAAAAAATGATTCAAAAAGTGTTGAAGTACATACATGTAACATTTTATATTCAAATGTTTCAAAGGGGCGATTGGTTCTATTAAGGCGTCTCTGAGAATTTTTTTTTGGAAAGGTAGAAAAGTGGAAAGCTGAATAATATCAGAAGAAACGTTGCAAAAACAATATGTCGCCAAAACGTAGTTTTGGGCAACGTTTTAAAGAAATTCCATTTTATTGGGATATTGATTTAAACAGTTTGTTAAACTGGTGGTCCTCCTGTGAGGATTTTTATTTGCAACGGAAAAAATTCAAAATTATTTGTCTAATTCTTCGGGGGGGGGGGAGGGTCTTACGTTGAAACGGCGACTTTTCATCATTGACTATAATAACCGTTTTGCCCTTAAAATCAGACAATTTCGCAATAAAATGGGTCATCGCCCAGGTTTACAAAGTATCTCCTCAATAATACTCTTCTCTATCTTAATATACTGTCGCGTTTTAGCGAAAATGTTGCTTGATTTGACGCTTTTAAAATGATTATATCTTGTCGTGTGGTTATCCTTAAATTTGACGGGCGGCTTTCAATTTTGAATTGGCGAGAATGTGGAATTTTATCGTAGAAAGTTATATTGCTCTTCTTCATCTGAGTAGTTTTGTCTTTCGTAAAGGTTTGTCGTCAAGCCATTATTTTTTAACATTTAAACGTTGAATAGAAAATTTTTCGGCAGCCATGAAAACGATTATCTATGTTTATAATTTAAATCAGTTTAGTTAACTTTATACGTGTATTAAATAAGAATGACAGACTATTTAGAATGTGAAATTGGTCTATCAGTTTGTTTTGTTTAATCATATTTTATAGAGGTTAAAAAATCAATTAATAAATAAATTTCTTGTGTGGCAGAGATGAATTCTGACTTAGGAAGATATGTGGCCCCTGTTTCGGAAATTGTTTGATTTGTGAATTGTCTTTTTTGAGTTTCTTTTATTCTGCATTTTGTTATTACCTTCTTTTATTTCTGATTAACTACAAAGTACATAGTCACAGAAAAAAATAGGTATATATGGTATTAGATTTCAAAACTAATGTGAACACTACACTCAAACCAATCGGAGGAGAGAGCCTCGATTTTTTATGTTCAAGAACATATACAGTTTTGCAAGAACAATAAAATTTCTAAAAACAGTTACCTTAGATATATGGTATACAATATTAATCTAATGATACATAGTAGGCAATAATAATGCAATGACATGACCTCGTATTAGTTTGCTTGTTTAAATAGTGTTTAACGCTTGCACTTTCATCAATTTAACAGCCATATCAAGGGGTCCAGTTTTTTTATTGTCATTTTAATGAGAGTTTGGGTAATACATTTTTCACGATCAAAAGGGGCTTCATAAGATCGATTTTAACGGCGAAAATTGTCATGCTAAATTCACTTGTATAACATTTTCCATCAAAAATATAGTATATAAATGCTAAGACATAATAGAAATGCAAAAACATTTTAGTTTAATGTGTGTTTGGGTATAGTTTGGGTATCTTTGAGTAAGTTTGGGTAAAAAGTCACACCCATCAATCGTCTCCTTAACCCAAATACAACACAAGAACTGAAGAATATTTGTTCATATTTAAAAGAATCTTATACACTAAGAAATTTACATCTTTAGAAAAAATATAGTTGTATAATTATTCAAAAATAATTCTCATCATATTGTATAGCGAAATGCCACTTAGGCCACGCCGAATTAATTACTTGTTATTTCAGAAAGAAAAAAAATATAAATTTTTACCGCCCGCATTAACCGGAAACCAGCCCGCGTCCAGAACTGAAAGTTGTCTTTAAAAAAAATCTTCTCCGCGTTTTACGATTTTCATCCAATTGCTCCGATAGCTGGAGATTCATTCAGAACTTAGAAGGTTAAAATACCGTTTCAATCTGGGCAGCTTCACAATACCAAGATTCATGTAACATTTATATTACTAAAAACATCATTCTTTTCATTTTGTACATCAATGAACCATTTTATGGGCAACTGAATTCTTTAATTTATATTTGAATATTTTGTTAATTCAACAAAAGGAATGAAAGTTTGTTTCATTTATTATTCTTGGCAACATTATTTTAATAAAGAATTGTATATCAAGCGTTACCTTACCTTCTATTCAAATATGCTGTACATAATAATATTAAAATACTGTATTATTTTTTCTCCCAATGCTCTTGTAATACCTCATTTTTTTACAAGAATATATTAGCATTATTCTATACAGGGATATGTGCATATAAGAATGTGCTTTCAATATATTATTGGTTTTTTTATGAATATTATACAATTACTGTCTTTTGATGAGGTAAATGTGTGGAGTTATTGACTTTTGAAAAAACTTTTATTCACCGAGCCCAGCGGGCGAGGTGAATAACAAAGAGTTTTTTTTTCAAAAGTCAATAACTCCACACATTTACCGAATCAAAAGACAGTTATTGTTTTATTCAATAAAAAAGGATATTCACTAAAAAAATAATGGTTATTCACCGCGGGAAAATGCATGCCATTGTTATTTAAAAAAGGGAATAACCGGGATTCTATAAATAACAATCGCATGCATTTTCCCGCGGTGAATAACCATTTTATTTTTAGTGAATATCCTTTTTTATTCAAATTTTTCGGTCACATTATTTTAAAAAAAAATGTTTTATATATTATTGAATAATTACAAATATATGTGTTATTTTTACTGTTTGTTATTGTTAATAAAGGCAAGTAGTCTTTTATTATTTCTTTTTAATCAATCTTGAAATTATAATGCCTTGCGAAAAAGATGTGGAGACAAAACTGAATAGGAGTATGGGCAGTCTGTAGGTATTGATAGAAAGCCAAGGCAGCATCTTTTCAGAAGGGAAAAAACAATTCAAGACAATTCTTTTCTGCTATATAATTTATTAATCAATTGGTTAAGTCATAAACACTGAGAACAAGCACTAGTTTAATATCAAATACATTTTTAAATTTCAGTTATTTTCTTCTAAATTAAAAAAAATCGTTCGCTCGCATCAGTTTAACCACGAAAACCTGAAAAAAATCTTTTTAAAAAAGTAAAAAGATGTCGCTCGCCTAAAAAAAATCATTCGCTCCACAAAATCAGAATTTCAAAAATAAATTGATAAAAAAAATTTTCGCTCGCTCGCTCCTTATTTTCAAAGTTAAAGTCCGAAGAACAAGAAATTAATTCTGTGTGGCCTTAGTGTAAATTGTCATACTATACAGACACTTTATATATTTTCACAATTGATTATTTCATTATAATTATTGAAGACATACCTATGGCACGCCGTTCTCGTCAAAAGTATGGTTCAAAATATCATCACAAATTACACACTCAAAATTTTAAATTACAAACTCAAAATTAAAAATATGCACTCAAAATTTTAAAAAATTTCCCACTCAAAATTAAAATTTGCACTCAAAATTTTACGAAAACACACTCAAAAGATAGATTGAAATTACACACCCAAAATTTTAATTCATGCACTCAAAACTGAAAATTACGCACTCAAATTTGTGAGCATTGTTTTCGCGCAAAACTCATAAATATTCATAAAGATATAAATAAATAAAATATCATCTGGGTGGTTTTTGAGTTTAAAGCGAACCGGAAGTGCTGAAATCCAAATGTCAAGCCACAACACAGTAGATTTGCTCGAGTTTTTTCAATCCTTGTTGCACGTGTATGAAAATACAATGCAACTTGTACACCCCTTAACACAAGACAATAACGCTTTAAAACCTACTGTTCGAAAGCTTTCAAGCTGTAGGGAAGTGTTGTATGTTGTATGTAATGGCTACAAGAGTTACTGTTGAAATTCAATTATATCAGAAACTAGAACGAATTTATTCATTTTATTTGCATGATATAGCTGTAAATCACCTATTTTGATAGGCCCGTTGACAAAACTATTTGTTTTACCATAAAACATAATTCTATAATGGAATAAATCACACTCTATAGTTAATATGAGTCTGTTATACAGGGCCGAGGGTATGAGGTAAAAAAAAAATAAAAAATTGTTTCGTCTGTTTCGTTCGTTGCTTTACAGGGACCCGTTTCAAGCTTAAAAAAACCAGGATTGAAATATTCACATCAATTTAATGAATATTTATAAGTCCTGCGTAAAAAAAGGTGCGCACAATTTTGAGTGTATATGTTTTCTGTTTGAGTGCGTAATTTTCAGTTTTGAGTGCATGAATTAAAATTTTGAGTGTGTAATTTCAATCTATCTTTTGAGTGTGTTTTCGTAAAATTTTGAGTGCATATTTTAATTTTGAGTGCATATTTTTAATTTTGAGTGTGTAATTTAAAATTTTGAGTGTTATTTGTGATGATATTTTGAATCATACTTTTGACGAGAACGGCGTGCCATACATACCAGTATACTTACTTACTATCTGTTGTGTATTAGATTAATATTGTAAATATGACTATATATGCTTTATCCAATTAAATAATTTGAATTTGAAATTAACACTTAATTTTCGCGGCGGATCAAAAAAAATATCCGATGGCAAATTTCCATCCTGCATCCAATATAATGATCGCATCAATATATATGCCATATTTTTTAAAATGATTAGAAGAAAGGGGGCTGGGAGAAAAATACTAAAATGATCAAAAGTTATCTATTGTTAGGTTAAGATTGGGACAAACTATAAATTAATTAGGACCTATACCATCTTTTTTAAGAAAATGCTTATAAATTATGTGCAGAAATTAATACAAATGTTTATAAAATGTTTGTTGTCAAGGAAAACAATCTCCATCTTTTCTTCGAATTACTTTTAACTAGCACCTAAAACAACTTTGTAAGAGAAACAACGTAATTTAAGCTTACATAACTATTATAAGTCAGGGTGAGTTTTCCGTTTGCCGACATCAGCCTAAATAGCTTGTCGGTAAAATTTATTCACAGGAATTTTACTACATATAAAAAGGGCCATGTCACCCCACCCCCCACCCCCATTTTTCAAATGGTATGGGGCTTAATTCATGTTGTTCCATTTTAGTGATTCTACTCTGTATCACTTTGATGTAATAAGTAATAGTTTTCAAATGATGTTCGGTTTAACATACCGGTACATGTATGAAATATAATGGTACTTTATTCTAATTTCTTAACGTGGCGAATTCTATCTACCAGAAGTTCAAGATTTCACTGGACTCTAGGTACCTCTCTGACGACTCATATAGATATACATGTAGTTCTAGCAAATTATCCAACAGTGATGAAATCTGAAGGCGGTCAATATCTTGAAGATGGTCAAGATTTTATCTGAATGTTTTCTGCATTAATTACTTTTAGGCTGTTGCACACTGGAACTAATAATGTCAATTTTATTTGTTTACTGCTATAAACATGTAGATAAATTCTTACACATCTAGTGAAGCTTCCTCTAGAGGACACTTCGCCTTCATTAATAGATTTAATTAAGTTACATTTGTTTTAGTGTTCAATATATAATCATACTAATATATGTGCAAGTTAATCCTGTCTACCCGCCGTCTTAATTTGAATAGAGCAACAATTGATCTAACATTAAAATTGTCACATTAAAGTAATCATAAATGAAATAATTCATTTTATTCATATATACTTAGGAACAATTATTGTTAAGGATAAATTTTAAGTGGATATAAACTACATTTTAATGCCATTCTTAAACGGAGACATTTCATGAAGGGGTTTCATATAAATATGTTCACCTACTAAGAAGATGTGTATTCTTGCTATATTTTACGACATGAATTTTTAGAACTAGATCAAGAATATTGATGTGAATATTATTATTATTATTATTATTATTATTATTATTATTATTATTATTATTATTATTATTATTATTATTATTATTATTATTATTATTAAGGTTGACTTTTTCCAATATGACGCTTGCTTTCCAAATTCCTTCTCACTTTATTTATTTTTGCTCTTTTTGCTTCTCATTTTTCCAAAAAGGCAGTGGAAAAAGTAAGAAATATTTCATTTTTAAAGTTTCGCGATAAATTGTTATCTGAAAAGATTCTTCAGAATCGGCCAGTGAGATCGAAGCAGTATTCCAAATCTCCAAAATATTGATAACCAAATATATTTTATTTTTATATCAAACATATCGAAAATGTCAAACACCAAACGCACTGTACATTTTCTAACACATGATGGTGTACTTAGCCCAGATCAAACTTTTAGCAAATAAATTTATCCAATACAGATCGGAAATGGCCTCGTTAGACGAGTGGTCTACTATTGATCACCGGGTCTGTTAAAACCCTTTTTACAACTACAATACTTAAACAGCTGAACATAATATTACAAAAATTGCTACATTTTAGTCACAACAGAGTCAAGGTTATGACCCAAACCGCTCTATGAGCAAAACAATCTGTTTAATTGAGAGATGAGGGATAGAATTTTAATGTTTTAATGTAATGATTATAAAGTTTTGCTGATACATCGCGTCTAAAATAAGTGCAGAAGCCACGAGAGGACGAATTCTAATTAAATTGGACAAAACCATAAGAAGATTTAATTTCTTTGTTTAACAATACCAGTGTTTAGTTCGGCTTCTTTTATAACTATAAAGCATTGTTTTCGTAGGACAACCATACATACGTACGTTCCGAATGTACTGACATTTTTTGTCTTTGTTCAGGGGGCCTCGTTGGCCGAGTGGTTAAGTTCGTCTACTATTGATCACGTGGTCTGTCAACACTGAGGTTGCGGGTTCGAGTCTCACTGCTGGCAGGGTGTACTCGACTCCAATTTTAATTGACAAGGATTGTCAGTTTTCCTACTGCAGGTCGGGAGTTTTCTCCGGTACTCCGGCTTTCTCTCCCAATAAAAACTGGACGCCATGATAATTGCTGAAAGTGGCGTTAAACCCCAATCAATCAAACAAACAATCTTTGTTCAGACTATACATTTCATTAGGGTGTCTTCCAGATTGTCCCACTTTTGATAATTATAGGTAAAGAAAGATAGAAAAAGTTATTAACAATGATGGACGACATGGGAATTCTAAGTGTTGGACAATAGGGAAATGTTATAATGTTTTTTTAAGACTGTCACAGCAATGGTTTAATATAGATAGTTTATAATATAATATATAACATGACAAGCTTAAAAACTATTTTATTGATTGATTGACTGATTTATTGTTTGTTTTTATGATCAATAAATAATGAGAAAAGTGACGGACCACCGGAAACAGAATTTTGATTTCCACTGAAATAGTTATGAGGAGCGTAGATTTAAGCATAATGTAGCAGGTGCAAAGTGCCTACAGAAGGAACTGGTCTTCATCGCGCAAGAAACGCAGTACTCCGCAAACACTTTATCCACTACGGTTCGCGGTCAGGTTTTTTCCCGTTTCTCATGAGACAGGATAAATGATCAAATTCTACACTGCAGAAACCAGTTGTACTTCAAGGATAACAGATAAACAATGATGTGTCTTGATTGGCTGCTTAATTTGGGAGATAGCTACCCGATTGGCCAACAAATACTAGTAAGCAGAACTAAGTTAGGGATGAAAACCCTTCATTTTTACGGGGCGGTAGCAATCATAATGGGCAGACCGCCGTTCATGCCACTCGAGAAAAGCCGAGAAATCACGAATCGCTTACGATGAATGAAAAAGGGGAAAAATATGCAAGATAGTGGGAATCAAACCAATCTAATTAAAATTATATCTTCACTTGGCTCCCCCTTTTGCTATTTTCACGACGACAATAGCAAAAGGGGGTCAAGTGAAAATATGATTTTAACTAGATTGGAATCAAACTTTTTTAAAAGGAAAGTGGCATTGATTTGTGTATGTTTATCATAAAATGTGTATAAAACTTAAACGGATATTTCCGAAGCGTAACATTTTCGCGAACAGGTCTATATCAACTATTTTTGTGAATATAATGGATCTAGGATACTAACAATGCATTCTTGGATACTGCTTTTGATTTGTATTTTATGGACAAATGATTCCGGTTACAAGACAAATTTTAATTCTTTTCCTGTTTACTGACAATGCTAACATCAACTATCTTACCACGTATGATGCATCTAGAGATCGGACACTGGGAAGCATCACAGTATAGCCCCAGGGAGAACAGTTTTACCAATATCGGATAAATAATAATGAAAAAAATATTTTTTGGGCCATTTCAAAGCTCAAGTTTTGACCCCAGGATAAAAATTTAAAATTAAAGGTATTTTGGTCCTTATCTCTTTAAGATCATTTTAATGGCAACATTTAACTTGTAAAAATGGATTTGGATGATTAAAATAATAATCTGGATTGCAAACGTCCGATGTAAATCACATGTTTAGATACGTTAATTTTCATTTCTTCCAGTTGATATATGACAATCTTATCATCTGGCAAGATATGGGGAGCGGGTTACTATTACAATGTAACTGGACAATAAAAACTGGACGCCACGATATAGCTGAAAAATTGCTGAAATTGGCGTTAAACACAAACAAACATCAATATATTTACGCGCTTGATTTGTATAATAGCAAAGACTTTTTTGTTAATAAGGTTTTGGTTGGTGTAATGGGTTTTAACGCCGCTTGCAGAAATTGTACAGCTATATCATAGTTCCGAGTCAAAAAATCCACAATAAAGAGGCAAATCCTTGTCAATTATAAGGTTCGGCCATACCATCTCATAATACTTTAGGCCAGAACGCGAACCTACGTGTACATGTTTGTTTGTTTGTTTCAATTTGTGTTTAACGCCATTTTAAGCTCAGCTATATCATGGCGTCCAGTTTTTATCGGGGATAAAGCCGGAGTAGAGAAAACCCCCGACCTTCGGTAGTAAAACTGGCCCTCCTTGTCAATTCCTAAGTGATTACAGGCAAATTTAGGAGAACATAAATTAGTTACAGCGCCATCACTTTGTGGCCATTAGTATTTAATTAACATACACATTTGTAACGAAATATGAGAGTTGGTTACGCCACAGCGGCAATACATTCTTTATCTATCTTTTCACATAATGTAAAAGTTTTATGAGTTATTGAAGGTTTAAAAAAAGAAACGGTTTTGTAATAACACATTTAACAAAAGGTTGCGTTATTTATACAATGGTGACTTACATCGTATATAGAATTTTTAAACAAAAAATATTCTTATATTTAATTGTATTTTACTGTACCTCCACTTCGAAAAAAATCCATTTACTATCAAAATGTTTATAAAACAAAAGCAATAAAAATTAAAATGACATATAAAGAATAATATGTATTTGTGTTTCCTGTCTGTTAGAACTTGTTCTCCTAGTGTTGATTTCCTCAATTGTCTTCACAATGGCACAGAATTGCAACTAATTATAACATCTTTGGGCATTCCTATACACATTAACACCCATCTGTTATCATTGCATGAAACATGTTTTATTGGTTTATGTAACGACATAAAGACATTAAATGTAATCAAGTGATGTTAATAGAGCACTTTTATTTGCTTAGTCACCGCGGTTAACCTAAGCTTTAAATGAAAATAAGGGGAATTGGGTATATTTAGATAATTTACAACTACTCAAATATATATGTTATTCAATGAAAAGAGCAACCTTTTCATATAATTTGGAAGGGAAAAAGAGACCCTTTTGGGCTGTACATCCATGTTACCGTACCCCAACTCCAACCCTCTCGTGAAAATTTCATATTTTTACATTGGTTTTGTTATTGTAACTTGGTGGAAGGGCGATAATCCAAACACGTTATTATTGGGTAGCAGATTTTCATAACGATCTTTCGGAACACATCGATGTTTTACCGAATAAGTATTCCGAACATTAAAAAGCAGCTTGATTGTCATGGTAGCAAAATTTAATACGACACGGGCTCGACGCTGCTTAACTTCGGTGATCGGACGAGAACCGGTGTTTTCAGCGTGATATGGCCGTAGACATCAATGTCTTAAAATTTAGCGTATATAAAGGTTCGGATGGCCGGAAACCAAATTTGCACGTGGCTACGTATGTATTTTTCAGTATTTTCATCACGAAATAAAAAAATATTTCATACCAAATAACACAAAAACTTGCGAACATGTACATTTAACATTGAACAAAAATATTGGTTACAGGGAATACATAGAAAACATTAAATGCGTCTCGCTTTACATGTCTAGTTCTACATTTTCGTGACAAAATAAATTTATTCTATGTTGCATGAATACTGACAGACGGGGAGAATTTCGAGAGAAATATCTAACTTACCTACCAAGCCCCAGCCAGCGGCAGCCTCCGTCTGGTGGTCGTCGCTATGACACAGGGAACAATAAAAGGGGGAGAAAATTCAATTTATTATTTAATTTTTTACATAAAATAAATACGTTCATAAGGTAGGGGGTATTCGGTGGTAGGCAATGCTAATGAAAAAAGGGGACAAAAACAAAAAAGAAAGGTCTACAACACCCGGTATTCCCAGGCGGTCACCCATCCAAGTACTAACCGGGCTCGACGCTGCTTAACTTCGGTGATCGGACGAGAACCGGTGTTTTCAGCGTGATATGGCCGTAGACATCAATGTCTTAAAATTTAGCGTATATAAAGGTTCGGATGGCCGGAAACCAAATTTGCACGTGGCTACGTATGTATTTTTCAGTATTTTCATCACGAAATAAAAAAATATTTCATACCAAATAACACAAAAACTTGCGAACATGTACATTTAACATTGAACAAAAATATTGGTTACAGAGAATACATAGAAAACATTAAATGCGTCTCGCTTTACATGTCTAGTTCTACATTTTCGTGACAAAATAAATTTATTCTATGTTGCATGAATACTGACAGACGGGGAGAATTTCGAGAGAAATATCTAACTTACCTACCAAGCCCCAGCCAGCGGCAGCCTCCGTCTGGTGGTCGTCGCTATGACACAGGGAACAATAAAAGGGGGAGAAAATTCAATTTATTATTTAATTTTTTACATAAAATAAATACGTTCATAAGGTAGGGGGTATTCGGTGGTAGGCAATGCTAATGAAAAAAGGGGACAAAAACAAAAAAGAAAGGTCTACAACACCCGGTATTCCCAGGCGGTCACCCATCCAAGTACTAACCGGGCTCGACGCTGCTTAACTTCGGTGATCGGACGAGAACCGGTGTTTTCAGCGTGATATGGCCGTAGACATCAATGTCTTAAAATTTAGCGTATATAAAGGTTCGGATGGCCGGAAACCAAATTTGCACGTGGCTACGTATGTATTTTTCAGTATTTTCATCACGAAATAAAAAAATATTTCATACCAAATAACACAAAAACTTGCGAACATGTACATTTAACATTGAACAAAAATATTGGTTACAGGGAATACATAGAAAACATTAAATGCGTCTCGCTTTACATGTCTAGTTCTACATTTTCGTGACAAAATAAATTTATTCTATGTTGCATGAATACTGACAGACGGGGAGAATTTCGAGAGAAATATCTAACTTACCTACCAAGCCCCAGCCAGCGGCAGCCTCCGTCTGGTGGTCGTCGCTATGACACAGGGAACAATAAAAGGGGGAGAAAATTCAATTTATTATTTAATTTTTTACATAAAATAAATACGTTCATAAGGTAGGGGGTATTCGGTGGTAGGCAATGCTAATGAAAAAAGGGGACAAAAACAAAAAAGAAAGGTCTACAACACCCGGTATTCCCAGGCGGTCACCCATCCAAGTACTAACCGGGCTCGACGCTGCTTAACTTCGGTGATCGGACGAGAACCGGTGTTTTCAGCGTGATATGGCCGTAGACATCAATGTCTTAAAATTTAGCGTATATAAAGGTTCGGATGGCCGGAAACCAAATTTGCACGTGGCTACGTATGTATTTTTCAGTATTTTCATCACGAAATAAAAAAATATTTCATACCAAATAACACAAAAACTTGCGAACATGTACATTTAACATTGAACAAAAATATTGGTTACAGGGAATACATAGAAAACATTAAATGCGTCTCGCTTTACATGTCTAGTTCTACATTTTCGTGACAAAATAAATTTATTCTATGTTGCATGAATACTGACAGACGGGGAGAATTTCGAGAGAAATATCTAACTTACCTACCAAGCCCCAGCCAGCGGCAGCCTCCGTCTGGTGGTCGTCGCTATGACACAGGGAACAATAAAAGGGGGAGAAAATTCAATTTATTATTTAATTTTTTACATAAAATAAATACGTTCATAAGGTAGGGGGTATTCGGTGGTAGGCAATGCTAATGAAAAAAGGGGACAAAAACAAAAAAGAAAGGTCTACAACACCCGGTATTCCCAGGCGGTCACCCATCCAAGTACTAACCGGGCTCGACGCTGCTTAACTTCGGTGATCGGACGAGAACCGGTGTTTTCAGCGTGATATGGCCGTAGACATCAATGTCTTAAAATTTAGCGTATATAAAGGTTCGGATGGCCGGAAACCAAATTTGCACGTGGCTACGTATGTATTTTTCAGTATTTTCATCACGAAATAAAAAAATATTTCATACCAAATAACACAAAAACTTGCGAACATGTACATTTAACATTGAACAAAAATATTGGTTACAGGGAATACATAGAAAACATTAAATGCGTCTCGCTTTACATGTCTAGTTCTACATTTTCGTGACAAAATAAATTTATTCTATGTTGCATGAATACTGACAGACGGGGAGAATTTCGAGAGAAATATCTAACTTACCTACCAAGCCCCAGCCAGCGGCAGCCTCCGTCTGGTGGTCGTCGCTATGACACAGGGAACAATAAAAGGGGGAGAAAATTCAATTTATTATTTAATTTTTTACATAAAATAAATACGTTCATAAGGTAGGGGGTATTCGGTGGTAGGCAATGCTAATGAAAAAAGGGGACAAAAACAAAAAAGAAAGGTCTACAACACCCGGTATTCCCAGGCGGTCACCCATCCAAGTACTAACCGGGCTCGACGCTGCTTAACTTCGGTGATCGGACGAGAACCGGTGTTTTCAGCGTGATATGGCCGTAGACATCAATGTCTTAAAATTTAGCGTATATAAAGGTTCGGATGGCCGGAAACCAAATTTGCACGTGGCTACGTATGTATTTTTCAGTATTTTCATCACGAAATAAAAAAATATTTCATACCAAATAACACAAAAACTTGCGAACATGTACATTTAACATTGAACAAAAATATTGGTTACAGGGAATACATAGAAAACATTAAATGCGTCTCGCTTTACATGTCTAGTTCTACATTTTCGTGACAAAATAAATTTATTCTATGTTGCATGAATACTGACAGACGGGGAGAATTTCGAGAGAAATATCTAACTTACCTACCAAGCCCCAGCCAGCGGCAGCCTCCGTCTGGTGGTCGTCGCTATGACACAGGGAACAATAAAAGGGGGAGAAAATTCAATTTATTATTTAATTTTTTACATAAAATAAATACGTTCATAAGGTAGGGGGTATTCGGTGGTAGGCAATGCTAATGAAAAAAGGGGACAAAAACAAAAAAGAAAGGTCTACAACACCCGGTATTCCCAGGCGGTCACCCATCCAAGTACTAACCGGGCTCGACGCTGCTTAACTTCGGTGATCGGACGAGAACCGGTGTTTTCAGCGTGATATGGCCGTAGACATCAATGTCTTAAAATTTAGCGTATATAAAGGTTCGGATGGCCGGAAACCAAATTTGCACGTGGCTACGTATGTATTTTTCAGTATTTTCATCACGAAATAAAAAAATATTTCATACCAAATAACACAAAAACTTGCGAACATGTACATTTAACATGGAACAAAAATATTGGTTACAGGGAATACATAGAAAACATTAAATGCGTCTCGCTTTACATGTCTAGTTCTACATTTTCGTGACAAAATAAATTTATTCTATGTTGCATGAATACTGACAGACGGGGAGAATTTCGAGAGAAATATCTAACTTACCTACCAAGCCCCAGCCAGCGGCAGCCTCCGTCTGGTGGTCGTCGCTATGACACAGGGAACAATAAAAGGGGGAGAAAATTCAATTTATTATTTAATTTTTTACATAAAATAAATACGTTCATAAGGTAGGGGGTATTCGGTGGTAGGCAATGCTAATGAAAAAAGGGGACAAAAACAAAAAAGAAAGGTCTACAACACCCGGTATTCCCAGGCGGTCACCCATCCAAGTACTAACCGGGCTCGACGCTGCTTAACTTCGGTGATCGGACGAGAACCGGTGTTTTCAGCGTGATATGGCCGTAGACATCAATGTCTTAAAATTTAGCGTATATAAAGGTTCGGATGGCCGGAAACCAAATTTGCACGTGGCTACGTATGTATTTTTCAGTATTTTCATCACGAAATAAAAAAATATTTCATACCAAATAACACAAAAACTTGCGAACATGTACATTTAACATTGAACAAAAATATTGGTTACAGGGAATACATAGAAAACATTAAATGCGTCTCGCTTTACATGTCTAGTTCTACATTTTCGTGACAAAATAAATTTATTCTATGTTGCATGAATACTGACAGACGGGGAGAATTTCGAGAGAAATATCTAACTTACCTACCAAGCCCCAGCCAGCGGCAGCCTCCGTCTGGTGGTCGTCGCTATGACACAGGGAACAATAAAAGGGGGAGAAAATTCAATTTATTATTTAATTTTTTACATAAAATAAATACGTTCATAAGGTAGGGGGTATTCGGTGGTAGGCAATGCTAATGAAAAAAGGGGACAAAAACAAAAAAGAAAGGTCTACAACACCCGGTATTCCCAGGCGGTCACCCATCCAAGTACTAACCGGGCTCGACGCTGCTTAACTTCGGTGATCGGACGAGAACCGGTGTTTTCAGCGTGATATGGCCGTAGACATCAATGTCTTAAAATTTAGCGTATATAAAGGTTCGGATGGCCGGAAACCAAATTTGCACGTGGCTACGTATGTATTTTTCAGTATTTTCATCACGAAATAAAAAAATATTTCATACCAAATAACACAAAAACTTGCGAACATGTACATTTAACATTGAACAAAAATATTGGTTACAGGGAATACATAGAAAACATTAAATGCGTCTCGCTTTACATGTCTAGTTCTACATTTTCGTGACAAAATAAATTTATTCTATGTTGCATGAATACTGACAGACGGGGAGAATTTCGAGAGAAATATCTAACTTACCTACCAAGCCCCAGCCAGCGGCAGCCTCCGTCTGGTGGTCGTCGCTATGACACAGGGAACAATAAAAGGGGGAGAAAATTCAATTTATTATTTAATTTTTTACATAAAATAAATACGTTCATAAGGTAGGGGGTATTCGGTGGTAGGCAATGCTAATGAAAAAAGGGGACAAAAACAAAAAAGAAAGGTCTACAACACCCGGTATTCCCAGGCGGTCACCCATCCAAGTACTAACCGGGCTCGACGCTGCTTAACTTCGGTGATCGGACGAGAACCGGTGTTTTCAGCGTGATATGGCCGTAGACATCAATGTCTTAAAATTTAGCGTATATAAAGGTTCGGATGGCCGGAAACCAAATTTGCACGTGGCTACGTATGTATTTTTCAGTATTTTCATCACGAAATAAAAAAATATTTCATACCAAATAACACAAAAACTTGCGAACATGTACATTTAACATTGAACAAAAATATTGGTTACAGGGAATACATAGAAAACATTAAATGCGTCTCGCTTTACATGTCTAGTTCTACATTTTCGTGACAAAATAAATTTATTCTATGTTGCATGAATACTGACAGACGGGGAGAATTTCGAGAGAAATATCTAACTTACCTACCAAGCCCCAGCCAGCGGCAGCCTCCGTCTGGTGGTCGTCGCTATGACACAGGGAACAATAAAAGGGGGAGAAAATTCAATTTATTATTTAATTTTTTACATAAAATAAATACGTTCATAAGGTAGGGGGTATTCGGTGGTAGGCAATGCTAATGAAAAAAGGGGACAAAAACAAAAAAGAAAGGTCTACAACACCCGGTATTCCCAGGCGGTCACCCATCCAAGTACTAACCGGGCTCGACGCTGCTTAACTTCGGTGATCGGACGAGAACCGGTGTTTTCAGCGTGATATGGCCGTAGACATCAATGTCTTAAAATTTAGCGTATATAAAGGTTCGGATGGCCGGAAACCAAATTTGCACGTGGCTACGTATGTATTTTTCAGTATTTTCATCACGAAATAAAAAAATATTTCATACCAAATAACACAAAAACTTGCGAACATGTACATTTAACATTGAACAAAAATATTGGTTACAGGGAATACATAGAAAACATTAAATGCGTCTCGCTTTACATGTCTAGTTCTACATTTTCGTGACAAAATAAATTTATTCTATGTTGCATGAATACTGACAGACGGGGAGAATTTCGAGAGAAATATCTAACTTACCTACCAAGCCCCAGCCAGCGGCAGCCTCCGTCTGGTGGTCGTCGCTATGACACAGGGAACAATAAAAGGGGGAGAAAATTCAATTTATTATTTAATTTTTTACATAAAATAAATACGTTCATAAGGTAGGGGGTATTCGGTGGTAGGCAATGCTAATGAAAAAAGGGGACAAAAACAAAAAAGAAAGGTCTACAACACCCGGTATTCCCAGGCGGTCACCCATCCAAGTACTAACCGGGCTCGACGCTGCTTAACTTCGGTGATCGGACGAGAACCGGTGTTTTCAGCGTGATATGGCCGTAGACATCAATGTCTTAAAATTTAGCGTATATAAAGGTTCGGATGGCCGGAAACCAAATTTGCACGTGGCTACGTATGTATTTTTCAGTATTTTCATCACGAAATAAAAAAATATTTCATACCAAATAACACAAAAACTTGCGAACATGTACATTTAACATTGAACAAAAATATTGGTTACAGGGAATACATAGAAAACATTAAATGCGTCTCGCTTTACATGTCTAGTTCTACATTTTCGTGACAAAATAAATTTATTCTATGTTGCATGAATACTGACAGACGGGGAGAATTTCGAGAGAAATATCTAACTTACCTACCAAGCCCCAGCCAGCGGCAGCCTCCGTCTGGTGGTCGTCGCTATGACACAGGGAACAATAAAAGGGGGAGAAAATTCAATTTATTATTTAATTTTTTACATAAAATAAATACGTTCATAAGGTAGGGGGTATTCGGTGGTAGGCAATGCTAATGAAAAAAGGGGACAAAAACAAAAAAGAAAGGTCTACAACACCCGGTATTCCCAGGCGGTCACCCATCCAAGTACTAACCGGGCTCGACGCTGCTTAACTTCGGTGATCGGACGAGAACCGGTGTTTTCAGCGTGATATGGCCGTAGACATCAATGTCTTAAAATTTAGCGTATATAAAGGTTCGGATGGCCGGAAACCAAATTTGCACGTGGCTACGTATGTATTTTTCAGTATTTTCATCACGAAATAAAAAAATATTTCATACCAAATAACACAAAAACTTGCGAACATGTACATTTAACATTGAACAAAAATATTGGTTACAGGGAATACATAGAAAACATTAAATGCGTCTCGCTTTACATGTCTAGTTCTACATTTTCGTGACAAAATAAATTTATTCTATGTTGCATGAATACTGACAGACGGGGAGAATTTCGAGAGAAATATCTAACTTACCTACCAAGCCCCAGCCAGCGGCAGCCTCCGTCTGGTGGTCGTCGCTATGACACAGGGAACAATAAAAGGGGGAGAAAATTCAATTTATTATTTAATTTTTTACATAAAATAAATACGTTCATAAGGTAGGGGGTATTCGGTGGTAGGCAATGCTAATGAAAAAAGGGGACAAAAACAAAAAAGAAAGGTCTACAACACCCGGTATTCCCAGGCGGTCACCCATCCAAGTACTAACCGGGCTCGACGCTGCTTAACTTCGGTGATCGGACGAGAACCGGTGTTTTCAGCGTGATATGGCCGTAGACATCAATGTCTTAAAATTTAGCGTATATAAAGGTTCGGATGGCCGGAAACCAAATTTGCACGTGGCTACGTATGTATTTTTCAGTATTTTCATCACGAAATAAAAAAATATTTCATACCAAATAACACAAAAACTTGCGAACATGTACATTTAACATTGAACAAAAATATTGGTTACAGGGAATACATAGAAAACATTAAATGCGTCTCGCTTTACATGTCTAGTTCTACATTTTCGTGACAAAATAAATTTATTCTATGTTGCATGAATACTGACAGACGGGGAGAATTTCGAGAGAAATATCTAACTTACCTACCAAGCCCCAGCCAGCGGCAGCCTCCGTCTGGTGGTCGTCGCTATGACACAGGGAACAATAAAAGGGGGAGAAAATTCAATTTATTATTTAATTTTTTACATAAAATAAATACGTTCATAAGGTAGGGGGTATTCGGTGGTAGGCAATGCTAATGAAAAAAGGGGACAAAAACAAAAAAGAAAGGTCTACAACACCCGGTATTCCCAGGCGGTCACCCATCCAAGTACTAACCGGGCTCGACGCTGCTTAACTTCGGTGATCGGACGAGAACCGGTGTTTTCAGCGTGATATGGCCGTAGACATCAATGTCTTAAAATTTAGCGTATATAAAGGTTCGGATGGCCGGAAACCAAATTTGCACGTGGCTACGTATGTATTTTTCAGTATTTTCATCACGAAATAAAAAAATATTTCATACCAAATAACACAAAAACTTGCGAACATGTACATTTAACATTGAACAAAAATATTGGTTACAGGGAATACATAGAAAACATTAAATGCGTCTCGCTTTACATGTCTAGTTCTACATTTTCGTGACAAAATAAATTTATTCTATGTTGCATGAATACTGACAGACGGGGAGAATTTCGAGAGAAATATCTAACTTACCTACCAAGCCCCAGCCAGCGGCAGCCTCCGTCTGGTGGTCGTCGCTATGACACAGGGAACAATAAAAGGGGGAGAAAATTCAATTTATTATTTAATTTTTTACATAAAATAAATACGTTCATAAGGTAGGGGGTATTCGGTGGTAGGCAATGCTAATGAAAAAAGGGGACAAAAACAAAAAAGAAAGGTCTACAACACCCGGTATTCCCAGGCGGTCACCCATCCAAGTACTAACCGGGCTCGACGCTGCTTAACTTCGGTGATCGGACGAGAACCGGTGTTTTCAGCGTGATATGGCCGTAGACATCAATGTCTTAAAATTTAGCGTATATAAAGGTTCGGATGGCCGGAAACCAAATTTGCACGTGGCTACGTATGTATTTTTCAGTATTTTCATCACGAAATAAAAAAATATTTCATACCAAATAACACAAAAACTTGCGAACATGTACATTTAACATTGAACAAAAATATTGGTTACAGGGAATACATAGAAAACATTAAATGCGTCTCGCTTTACATGTCTAGTTCTACATTTTCGTGACAAAATAAATTTATTCTATGTTGCATGAATACTGACAGACGGGGAGAATTTCGAGAGAAATATCTAACTTACCTACCAAGCCCCAGCCAGCGGCAGCCTCCGTCTGGTGGTCGTCGCTATGACACAGGGAACAATAAAAGGGGGAGAAAATTCAATTTATTATTTAATTTTTTACATAAAATAAATACGTTCATAAGGTAGGGGGTATTCGGTGGTAGGCAATGCTAATGAAAAAAGGGGACAAAAACAAAAAAGAAAGGTCTACAACACCCGGTATTCCCAGGCGGTCACCCATCCAAGTACTAACCGGGCTCGACGCTGCTTAACTTCGGTGATCGGACGAGAACCGGTGTTTTCAGCGTGATATGGCCGTAGACATCAATGTCTTAAAATTTAGCGTATATAAAGGTTCGGATGGCCGGAAACCAAATTTGCACGTGGCTACGTATGTATTTTTCAGTATTTTCATCACGAAATAAAAAAATATTTCATACCAAATAACACAAAAACTTGCGAACATGTACATTTAACATTGAACAAAAATATTGGTTACAGGGAATACATAGAAAACATTAAATGCGTCTCGCTTTACATGTCTAGTTCTACATTTTCGTGACAAAATAAATTTATTCTATGTTGCATGAATACTGACAGACGGGGAGAATTTCGAGAGAAATATCTAACTTACCTACCAAGCCCCAGCCAGCGGCAGCCTCCGTCTGGTGGTCGTCGCTATGACACAGGGAACAATAAAAGGGGGAGAAAATTCAATTTATTATTTAATTTTTTACATAAAATAAATACGTTCATAAGGTAGGGGGTATTCGGTGGTAGGCAATGCTAATGAAAAAAGGGGACAAAAACAAAAAAGAAAGGTCTACAACACCCGGTATTCCCAGGCGGTCACCCATCCAAGTACTAACCGGGCTCGACGCTGCTTAACTTCGGTGATCGGACGAGAACCGGTGTTTTCAGCGTGATATGGCCGTAGACATCAATGTCTTAAAATTTAGCGTATATAAAGGTTCGGATGGCCGGAAACCAAATTTGCACGTGGCTACGTATGTATTTTTCAGTATTTTCATCACGAAATAAAAAAATATTTCATACCAAATAACACAAAAACTTGCGAACATGTACATTTAACATTGAACAAAAATATTGGTTACAGGGAATACATAGAAAACATTAAATGCGTCTCGCTTTACATGTCTAGTTCTACATTTTCGTGACAAAATAAATTTATTCTATGTTGCATGAATACTGACAGACGGGGAGAATTTCGAGAGAAATATCTAACTTACCTACCAAGCCCCAGCCAGCGGCAGCCTCCGTCTGGTGGTCGTCGCTATGACACAGGGAACAATAAAAGGGGGAGAAAATTCAATTTATTATTTAATTTTTTACATAAAATAAATACGTTCATAAGGTAGGGGGTATTCGGTGGTAGGCAATGCTAATGAAAAAAGGGGACAAAAACAAAAAAGAAAGGTCTACAACACCCGGTATTCCCAGGCGGTCACCCATCCAAGTACTAACCGGGCTCGACGCTGCTTAACTTCGGTGATCGGACGAGAACCGGTGTTTTCAGCGTGATATGGCCGTAGACATCAATGTCTTAAAATTTAGCGTATATAAAGGTTCGGATGGCCGGAAACCAAATTTGCACGTGGCTACGTATGTATTTTTCAGTATTTTCATCACGAAATAAAAAAATATTTCATACCAAATAACACAAAAACTTGCGAACATGTACATTTAACATTGAACAAAAATATTGGTTACAGGGAATACATAGAAAACATTAAATGCGTCTCGCTTTACATGTCTAGTTCTACATTTTCGTGACAAAATAAATTTATTCTATGTTGCATGAATACTGACAGACGGGGAGAATTTCGAGAGAAATATCTAACTTACCTACCAAGCCCCAGCCAGCGGCAGCCTCCGTCTGGTGGTCGTCGCTATGACACAGGGAACAATAAAAGGGGGAGAAAATTCAATTTATTATTTAATTTTTTACATAAAATAAATACGTTCATAAGGTAGGGGGTATTCGGTGGTAGGCAATGCTAATGAAAAAAGGGGACAAAAACAAAAAAGAAAGGTCTACAACACCCGGTATTCCCAGGCGGTCACCCATCCAAGTACTAACCGGGCTCGACGCTGCTTAACTTCGGTGATCGGACGAGAACCGGTGTTTTCAGCGTGATATGGCCGTAGACATCAATGTCTTAAAATTTAGCGTATATAAAGGTTCGGATTGCCGGAAACCAAATTTGCACGTGGCTACGTATGTATTTTTCAGTATTTTCATCACGAAATAAAAAAATATTTCATACCAAATAACACAAAAACTTGCGAACATGTACATTTAACATTGAACAAAAATATTGGTTACAGGGAATACATAGAAAACATTAAATGCGTCTCGCTTTACATGTCTAGTTCTACATTTTCGTGACAAAATAAATTTATTCTATGTTGCATGAATACTGACAGACGGGGAGAATTTCGAGAGAAATATCTAACTTACCTACCAAGCCCCAGCCAGCGGCAGCCTCCGTCTGGTGGTCGTCGCTATGACACAGGGAACAATAAAAGGGGGAGAAAATTCAATTTATTATTTAATTTTTTACATAAAATAAATACGTTCATAAGGTAGGGGGTATTCGGTGGTAGGCAATGCTAATGAAAAAAGGGGACAAAAACAAAAAAGAAAGGTCTACAACACCCGGTATTCCCAGGCGGTCACCCATCCAAGTACTAACCGGGCTCGACGCTGCTTAACTTCGGTGATCGGACGAGAACCGGTGTTTTCAGCGTGATATGGCCGTAGACATCAATGTCTTAAAATTTAGCGTATATAAAGGTTCGGATGGCCGGAAACCAAATTTGCACGTGGCTACGTATGTATTTTTCAGTATTTTCATCACGAAATAAAAAAATATTTCATACCAAATAACACAAAAACTTGCGAACATGTACATTTAACATTGAACAAAAATATTGGTTACAGGGAATACATAGAAAACATTAAATGCGTCTCGCTTTACATGTCTAGTTCTACATTTTCGTGACAAAATAAATTTATTCTATGTTGCATGAATACTGACAGACGGGGAGAATTTCGAGAGAAATATCTAACTTACCTACCAAGCCCCAGCCAGCGGCAGCCTCCGTCTGGTGGTCGTCGCTATGACACAGGGAACAATAAAAGGGGGAGAAAATTCAATTTATTATTTAATTTTTTACATAAAATAAATACGTTCATAAGGTAGGGGGTATTCGGTGGTAGGCAATGCTAATGAAAAAAGGGGACAAAAACAAAAAAGAAAGGTCTACAACACCCGGTATTCCCAGGCGGTCACCCATCCAAGTACTAACCGGGCTCGACGCTGCTTAACTTCGGTGATCGGACGAGAACCGGTGTTTTCAGCGTGATATGGCCGTAGACATCAATGTTTTAAAATTTAGCGTATATAAAGGTTCGGATGGCCGGAAACCAAATTTGCACGTGGCTACGTATGTATTTTTCAGTATTTTCATCACGAAATAAAAAAATATTTCATACCAAATAACACAAAAACTTGCGAACATGTACATTTAACATTGAACAAAAATATTGGTTACAGGGAATACATAGAAAACATTAAATGCGTCTCGCTTTACATGTCTAGTTCTACATTTTCGTGACAAAATAAATTTATTCTATGTTGCATGAATACTGACAGACGGGGAGAATTTCGAGAGAAATATCTAACTTACCTACCAAGCCCCAGCCAGCGGCAGCCTCCGTCTGGTGGTCGTCGCTATGACACAGGGAACAATAAAAGGGGGAGAAAATTCAATTTATTATTTAATTTTTTACATAAAATAAATACGTTCATAAGGTAGGGGGTATTCGGTGGTAGGCAATGCTAATGAAAAAAGGGGACAAAAACAAAAAAGAAAGGTCTACAACACCCGGTATTCCCAGGCGGTCACCCATCCAAGTACTAACCGGGCTCGACGCTGCTTAACTTCGGTGATCGGACGAGAACCGGTGTTTTCAGCGTGATATGGCCGTAGACATCAATGTCTTAAAATTTAGCGTATATAAAGGTTCGGATGGCCGGAAACCAAATTTGCACGTGGCTACGTATGTATTTTTCAGTATTTTCATCACGAAATAAAAAAATATTTCATACCAAATAACACAAAAACTTGCGAACATGTACATTTAACATTGAACAAAAATATTGGTTACAGGGAATACATAGAAAACATTAAATGCGTCTCGCTTTACATGTCTAGTTCTACATTTTCGTGACAAAATAAATTTATTCTATGTTGCATGAATACTGACAGACGGGGAGAATTTCGAGAGAAATATCTAACTTACCTACCAAGCCCCAGCCAGCGGCAGCCTCCGTCTGGTGGTCGTCGCTATGACACAGGGAACAATAAAAGGGGGAGAAAATTCAATTTATTATTTAATTTTTTACATAAAATAAATACGTTCATAAGGTAGGGGGTATTCGGTGGTAGGCAATGCTAATGAAAAAAGGGGACAAAAACAAAAAAGAAAGGTCTACAACACCCGGTATTCCCAGGCGGTCACCCATCCAAGTACTAACCGGGCTCGACGCTGCTTAACTTCGGTGATCGGACGAGAACCGGTGTTTTCAGCGTGATATGGCCGTAGACATCAATGTCTTAAAATTTAGCGTATATAAAGGTTCGGATGGCCGGAAACCAAATTTGCACGTGGCTACGTATGTATTTTTCAGTATTTTCATCACGAAATAAAAAAATATTTCATACCAAATAACACAAAAACTTGCGAACATGTACATTTAACATTGAACAAAAATATTGGTTACAGGGAATACATAGAAAACATTAAATGCGTCTCGCTTTACATGTCTAGTTCTACATTTTCGTGACAAAATAAATTTATTCTATGTTGCATGAATACTGACAGACGGGGAGAATTTCGAGAGAAATATCTAACTTACCTACCAAGCCCCAGCCAGCGGCAGCCTCCGTCTGGTGGTCGTCGCTATGACACAGGGAACAATAAAAGGGGGAGAAAATTCAATTTATTATTTAATTTTTTACATAAAATAAATACGTTCATAAGGTAGGGGGTATTCGGTGGTAGGCAATGCTAATGAAAAAAGGGGACAAAAACAAAAAAGAAAGGTCTACAACACCCGGTATTCCCAGGCGGTCACCCATCCAAGTACTAACCGGGCTCGACGCTGCTTAACTTCGGTGATCGGACGAGAACCGGTGTTTTCAGCGTGATATGGCCGTAGACATCAATGTCTTAAAATTTAGCGTATATAAAGGTTCGGATGGCCGGAAACCAAATTTGCACGTGGCTACGTATGTATTTTTCAGTATTTTCATCACGAAATAAAAAAATATTTCATACCAAATAACACAAAAACTTGCGAACATGTACATTTAACATTGAACAAAAATATTGGTTACAGGGAATACATAGAAAACATTAAATGCGTCTCGCTTTACATGTCTAGTTCTACATTTTCGTGACAAAATAAATTTATTCTATGTTGCATGAATACTGACAGACGGGGAGAATTTCGAGAGAAATATCTAACTTACCTACCAAGCCCCAGCCAGCGGCAGCCTCCGTCTGGTGGTCGTCGCTATGACACAGGGAACAATAAAAGGGGGAGAAAATTCAATTTATTATTTAATTTTTTACATAAAATAAATACGTTCATAAGGTAGGGGGTATTCGGTGGTAGGCAATGCTAATGAAAAAAGGGGACAAAAACAAAAAAGAAAGGTCTACAACACCCGGTATTCCCAGGCGGTCACCCATCCAAGTACTAACCGGGCTCGACGCTGCTTAACTTCGGTGATCGGACGAGAACCGGTGTTTTCAGCGTGATATGGCCGTAGACATCAATGTCTTAAAATTTAGCGTATATAAAGGTTCGGATGGCCGGAAACCAAATTTGCACGTGGCTACGTATGTATTTTTCAGTATTTTCATCACGAAATAAAAAAATATTTCATACCAAATAACACAAAAACTTGCGAACATGTACATTTAACATTGAACAAAAATATTGGTTACAGGGAATACATAGAAAACATTAAATGCGTCTCGCTTTACATGTCTAGTTCTACATTTTCGTGACAAAATAAATTTATTCTATGTTGCATGAATACTGACAGACGGGGAGAATTTCGAGAGAAATATCTAACTTACCTACCAAGCCCCAGCCAGCGGCAGCCTCCGTCTGGTGGTCGTCGCTATGACACAGGGAACAATAAAAGGGGGAGAAAATTCAATTTATTATTTAATTTTTTACATAAAATAAATACGTTCATAAGGTAGGGGGTATTCGGTGGTAGGCAATGCTAATGAAAAAAGGGGACAAAAACAAAAAAGAAAGGTCTACAACACCCGGTATTCCCAGGCGGTCACCCATCCAAGTACTAACCGGGCTCGACGCTGCTTAACTTCGGTGATCGGACGAGAACCGGTGTTTTCAGCGTGATATGGCCGTAGACATCAATGTCTTAAAATTTAGCGTATATAAAGGTTCGGATGGCCGGAAACCAAATTTGCACGTGGCTACGTATGTATTTTTCAGTATTTTCATCACGAAATAAAAAAAATATTTCATACCAAATAACACAAAAACTTGCGAACATGTACATTTAACATTGAACAAAAATATTGGTTACAGGGAATACATAGAAAACATTAAATGCGTCTCGCTTTACATGTCTAGTTCTACATTTTCGTGACAAAATAAATTTATTCTATGTTGCATGAATACTGACAGACGGGGAGAATTTCGAGAGAAATATCTAACTTACCTACCAAGCCCCAGCCAGCGGCAGCCTCCGTCTGGTGGTCGTCGCTATGACACAGGGAACAATAAAAGGGGGAGAAAATTCAATTTATTATTTAATTTTTTACATAAAATAAATACGTTCATAAGGTAGGGGGTATTCGGTGGTAGGCAATGCTAATGAAAAAAGGGGACAAAAACAAAAAAGAAAGGTCTACAACACCCGGTATTCCCAGGCGGTCACCCATCCAAGTACTAACCGGGCTCGACGCTGCTTAACTTCGGTGATCGGACGAGAACCGGTGTTTTCAGCGTGATATGGCCGTAGACATCAATGTCTTAAAATTTAGCGTATATAAAGGTTCGGATGGCCGGAAACCAAATTTGCACGTGGCTACGTATGTATTTTTCAGTATTTTCATCACGAAATAAAAAAAATATTTCATACCAAATAACACAAAAACTTGCGAACATGTACATTTAACATTGAACAAAAATATTGGTTACAGGGAATACATAGAAAACATTAAATGCGTCTCGCTTTACATGTCTAGTTCTACATTTTCGTGACAAAATAAATTTATTCTATGTTGCATGAATACTGACAGACGGGGAGAATTTCGAGAGAAATATCTAACTTACCTACCAAGCCCCAGCCAGCGGCAGCCTCCGTCTGGTGGTCGTCGCTATGACACAGGGAACAATAAAAGGGGGAGAAAATTCAATTTATTATTTAATTTTTTACATAAAATAAATACGTTCATAAGGTAGGGGGTATTCGGTGGTAGGCAATGCTAATGAAAAAAGGGGACAAAAACAAAAAAGAAAGGTCTACAACACCCGGTATTCCCAGGCGGTCACCCATCCAAGTACTAACCGGGCTCGACGCTGCTTAACTTCGGTGATCGGACGAGAACCGGTGTTTTCAGCGTGATATGGCCGTAGACATCAATGTCTTAAAATTTAGCGTATATAAAGGTTCGGATGGCCGGAAACCAAATTTGCACGTGGCTACGTATGTATTTTTCAGTATTTTCATCACGAAATAAAAAAAATATTTCATACCAAATAACACAAAAACTTGCGAACATGTACATTTAACATTGAACAAAAATATTGGTTACAGGGAATACATAGAAAACATTAAATGCGTCTCGCTTTACATGTCTAGTTCTACATTTTCGTGACAAAATAAATTTATTCTATGTTGCATGAATACTGACAGACGGGGAGAATTTCGAGAGAAATATCTAACTTACCTACCAAGCCCCAGCCAGCGGCAGCCTCCGTCTGGTGGTCGTCGCTATGACACAGGGAACAATAAAAGGGGGAGAAAATTCAATTTATTATTTAATTTTTTACATAAAATAAATACGTTCATAAGGTAGGGGGTATTCGGTGGTAGGCAATGCTAATGAAAAAAGGGGACAAAAACAAAAAAGAAAGGTCTACAACACCCGGTATTCCCAGGCGGTCACCCATCCAAGTACTAACCGGGCTCGACGCTGCTTAACTTCGGTGATCGGACGAGAACCGGTGTTTTCAGCGTGATATGGCCGTAGACATCAATGTCTTAAAATTTAGCGTATATAAAGGTTCGGATGGCCGGAAACCAAATTTGCACGTGGCTACGTATGTATTTTTCAGTATTTTCATCACGAAATAAAAAAATATTTCATACCAAATAACACAAAAACTTGCGAACATGTACATTTAACATTGAACAAAAATATTGGTTACAGGGAATACATAGAAAACATTAAATGCGTCTCGCTTTACATGTCTAGTTCTACATTTTCGTGACAAAATAAATTTATTCTATGTTGCATGAATACTGACAGACGGGGAGAATTTCGAGAGAAATATCTAACTTACCTACCAAGCCCCAGCCAGCGGCAGCCTCCGTCTGGTGGTCGTCGCTATGACACAGGGAACAATAAAAGGGGGAGAAAATTCAATTTATTATTTAATTTTTTACATAAAATAAATACGTTCATAAGGTAGGGGGTATTCGGTGGTAGGCAATGCTAATGAAAAAAGGGGACAAAAACAAAAAAGAAAGGTCTACAACACCCGGTATTCCCAGGCGGTCACCCATCCAAGTACTAACCGGGCTCGACGCTGCTTAACTTCGGTGATCGGACGAGAACCGGTGTTTTTTTTTATCTTTATTTATAAAATCAGTTAAAAGTCACAATTTACATCATAATTACAGTTGCAATTATTTACATTTGTCACATGAATTATTGTTAAAACTACATACAAAATACTAAAACATTATTTGACAAATATACTGTACTATTGTTTTCTAAAAAGTTTCTTCTGAAAATCGGCATTTTGTCTTTCATTTTACAATACTCATGAAAATATGATACATAATGTTTCAAGGTATATTGAAAGAAATTAACTAAATTTAATTGTTTTACTCCATTCTTGATCATTTGTCTGTTTTTAAATATACATAATCGTACTATTGAAAGCACAAAATTGACAAACGTCAAGTTAATTCCGGTATATTTTCCTGTAATTCCCAAAAAGATCAATCTTTTATATCCAATATTCTGAATTACATCAGTTGTAGCTTTTTCGAATAAAGTACACAATAAATGATGTATATAATTATGAAAAGAACTAAGTTCCTCACATTCCAAAAATAAATGAAATATATTTTCTTTTGCTTTGCTACATGCATCACACATTTCTGACTCAACTATTCCTATTTTCTGCAGTTTTTCATTTGTAAAAATTCTATTATGCAATACTTTAAAGTCTAACTGTATACAGTCAGGTGGCTTCCAAAAATTGTGCACCTGTTTCCACAATGACATAAATGGTATATCTTGGTTAACAAATACCTCTGCCCAAAAGTCTTCTGCGTTCGGGCTAACAAAACATTCCTTGACTAATATTTGATAAAAATCCTTTGTACTACAATTAATAAATTGAGGCTTTCTATTTCCAAAGTTGACAGTTATATCAGGTACACTTTTATTTTCTTGAGAACTACATTCAGTTAAAATTACACTCGTCCACATTTCTGGTAAAATCATAATTAAATCTGTATACTGATTTTTAATCTTTTCACTGTCTACACCAGAATTTACTTCTTTGATTATTTCTATAATGGCATTACAAGGTAAAAAACCCGGTACTACCTCATAAGTTATGTCTTTTAATCTCACTAAACCAGCTTCAATAAAACTGTGCCACAGTAGTGGTTTACCCTTCAATTTTATTTCTGTATTCAAAAATAATGGTTGATTAAAAATATCAACTAACCCAATATCAATATTGACATATTTTTTAATACACTGCCAGGCTTCCAGCATTTCTTGATAAAATGTAGGTAGACATTTTAAATCATTTTTACATAATGACATAAAAATACATTCTACATCAATATTCATACCATAAATTTTGTGTAAAAAATACTTCATTGTACTTTTCCATAAAGCATAAAAATCAGGATTAAGAAATCTCGCCATAAACTTGAGCCTAAAGGACAACAATTTTAAATAAATATCAGGATAATTCAATCCACCTTCGTTTTTCATTCCAATTACTGTTCTATATTTCACTAAATGAGAACCATTGTTCCATAAAAATTCTATACATGATTCCTTGATATCTTTTAAAGCCCATTCAGGCAAGGAATACACAGCAATAGTATACCATAATCTGGACATCATCAATGCAGATATAACAGTTGCTCTACCAGATAATGTAAGATGACGCTGTTTCCAAAATTGTGTAATGCTTTTTATTTTATTCACTTTCTCTTTCCAGTTTAAATTCTCACATTTTTGTTTATTTATACCAACATACACACCTAAAACTTTAATACAGTCTTCACAATATTTCAAGCCTATTTCTATCAATTCCCTTTCATCGAGATTCGCATTACCAATACACATTATTTCAGATTTTAACATATTAATTTTTGCCCCTGACGCTTTACTATATACTTCAAATACTTTCATTGCTTCTTTAATAGATTCCTTATCACCCAGTGTCAATGTTGTATCATCAGCATGCTGAAAAATCAATGCAATTTCCTCCGAATACGGTATTTTAATTCCATTAATATTTTGATTATTTCGAATAGCATATTGTAAAGGTTCTGCTGATAAAACATACAATAGCGCACTTATAGGACAGCCCTGTCTTATACCATTTTTTATCTTAAAATATTTAGTAAGAAAACCATTACATTTAACAGAGCTTTGAATATCAGTATAGAATATTTCAATCATATGTACAAATCTATCTCCAAAACCATATTTTCGTAATACATTAAGTAAATATACATGACTCACTCTATCAAAAGCTTTTTCTTGGTCCATTTTTAAAAGAAAACATTCTAACTCTTCATCATCTACAATATCAATAATATCCCTTATACTCACAATGGTATCAGCAATATCTCTACCAGAAATACAACATGATTGATTTTTGGAGACAATCTTACATAATATTTCTTTAAAACGATTTGCCATAACACGAGCCAAAATTTTATAATCTACCTGCAATAACGAAATAGGTCTATAATTTTTTAGCAATTTTTTTTCACCACTTTTCTTATACACTAAGCTTATAATTCCACATTTCATAGATCTAGCTAAACATGAATTTTTTTCTACCTCTCTAAATAACTTTAATAATACATCTTGTAACAAATTAAAAAATGTACAATAAAATTCAAGGGTTAATCCGTCCGAACCAGGACTCTTATTTCTAGACATGTTTTGTAACGCAAGAGCAATCTCCTGTACAGTAATATCTGAATCACAAATATCCTTATCTTCATCTGATATAATTACATTTACATTGTCTATCATTTCTTCCATAGCCTTTTCATCAATTTCAACAGATGAATATAATTTACTATAAAAGTCATACTGAACGTCAAGTATACCTTCAGTGTCACAAACTAATTCTCCTTGTGCATTTATAAGTTCTCTGATACTGTTAGATTCTTGCTTATATTTTTCTAACTGTAAAAAATATTTAGTACATTTATCATTTTCTCCTGCCCAGTAAGCTTTTGAACGTAAAATAGCACCTTTACACTTCTCTTCCTCCAAACCAGATAATTCCATTTTTAGTTGTTCATACGCTGCTAAGTCAATTGCTTGCCCCTTAGCAATTTGTTCAGAAAGTATTTGTAATTTATTTTGTATTTTAAAATATCTAGCATTATTTTCTTTGTTAATTCTCTTTCCAAAAACCTGTGAAAATTTTTTAATTTTGAATTTTAAATTATCCCACCATATCAAAAATTCTGTTTCAAAAAGTACACACTCTTTTTCCTTTTTTATAATATCTGATATCTTTTCAATATATTCACTATTTTGCAAAAATGTATTATTCAGTATCCAAATACCTGGCCCTCTTTCTACATTATCAAAATTCATTCTTAATTCCACAAAAGCATGATCACTTAATGAAGTGTCAAAATATTTCACACTTTGTACATAACATGTAAGGCTTCTACTCAGTAAAAAATAATCAATTCTAGATTGCTTTAATTCACCATTTCTATTTTCCTTCCTAGAGAATAACAACTTCTCTTGATTCCTAAACCTCCAAATATCATAGATATTACATTTATTAATTATATTATCTAATTTTCTAACTGCAATGTCATTTTTATGTTCTGTTCTACAACATCTATCTATACTAGAAAGAGTGGTGTTCCAATCACCAGCAATAATTATATTATCAAAATTACAAATATAATCATTTAAAAATCCAAAAAATTGAAATCTTTCATTTATTACATTGTGAGCATATATATTCATAACATTATATATTTTATCATCGTATTGAAATTGAATGTGAATAAATCTACCAATATCATCCTTATAAATTTCTGTTACATTATTACAGTATCTTTTTCCAACTAAAATGGCAACACCTTGTCTTTTATTTACACCATCACTATGAAAAATTTTACCATCATATAAGTGTTCAATACTTGAAACAAATGTTTCATCCCAAAATGTCTCTTGTAATAACATGAAATCAATTTTCTTATCATATATATTTGAAACATATTTTTTAAAATTATTCAAATTTCTAGCACCATTACAATTATGACTGACAAACAAAACCATAATTGATATAAAAAAATACAGTTTAAAATGCTCCATTTTATACTTTTTTATTATAAGGTGTTGATCTTACTCTTGAATTCCCACTACTTAAATTAGGATGAAATTTCATTTTTTTCCTCCGTTGAAATTGCCCCTGCTCTTGACGTTCAGAAGATACAGAAACAGTTTCATGTGAACTCTCTTCTCTATTTGGATTTTCCTCAAGAGAAAATACATCTAATTCATCGATTCCACCTCCTGTGTTTTTAACACTGCGGGAGGAATCAATTTCCATTTCACGTTTATCAACAATATCTTTATTATTTACACCACTTGATTCTTTGTATTGTAAATCACCTTCATTATTTCTATGAACCTCTACCTCAATTTGTACAGTATTAGACTCTATAAGTTTACATATACCATTTGTACAGTCTTGTGCATCATCAATACAAACAATGTCCTCTGTTATATTTCTGTCACTTTGTATCACCATTTTCCCCTGTTCATCAACATTTTCAACTACTTTCACCTCCGACTCTTCTGATTCAACTTGATAGTCAACACCATCTTGAATATTTCCAATCTGAACAACTTTTTCCACACCCTGTTTCTTATCCTCATCCTCCTCTTTGTCGTTCTCGCCAGTCTCATTACATGTTTTATTTTCATCGTCCGTCTCCATTTCATCAATTTCACTCGAAATAACATCAGGCGTAACATCGTCTTGCTGTTCATCTAATTTCGCATCTTCCTTATCATTTTCAACACCCGCATCACACTCTGTATATGAAGCATCCGTATGCTTCCTCTTTGTACCTAAACTGTCAGCTGCATGTTCATCAAGACCACATGCACAGTCGTCAAATTTCTTTTTGCATAAGTCACATTTACAACTGCAGGGTTTTTCCTTGCAGTATGGACATGTGCCATCATCTATAGGGTCACACCAACATTTCATAGGTAAATTTTTACAACGTGAACACCGTTCCGCAGTACATTCTCTTATTTTATGTCCTTGTTCATCACAGCCGTCGCAAATTAAATTAGGACATTGTCTATATTTATGGAAAGGCGACTGGCATTTATTACACAATGCTCTTTGATTATTGTGAACCAATCTAAAATACTTCGGTCCATGTCCTGTTTCGAATCTGATCGACCATGACAATGATATCATACCAGGTGGAAATTTAACCCTCACATATCGAGTACCATCCGCTACTTGTGTTTGCGCATGAACATGTCTATATACCTCAGATTTTATTTCACAGCCTCTACTTTTTAATTTCTCTAAAATTTCTGAATCTTCGATATACGCTGGCAGATGTAAAATGGAAACAATAATTTCATCATTAAATTGAAAAGTAACACCAAATTTTTTCACTCCAATTTCCAGACCATTTGTAAGTTTCAGAGCGTTCTCCTCTGTATCAGTTGTGACATCATAAGACTTCTGATCCTCACTCGGCACTACCGCCAAAACGGTATTTTGTCCGCATATGCGTTCTGCAGCTTCAATGACCAACCCTGCTGTGAACACCCTATTGGGTATATCATGAACGCGCACAGTACATTCTTTTTTATACGATCTCCTTTGTTTAACGTATCTCACGTGATTATCATCTCTGTTACCATTATTTAGTCTTCGCTTATCCGAAAAGGGACGTTGCGGTCCCTGTGTTGTCATTTCAAATAATTTCAAGTGCGGGTCTTTAGCTAAACCGCACTTTCAAGTCAAACACACCGCTAAACCACCCCCCTTATCCTGCAACAAAACGCAGGAATAAGGGTACGCTATACTTTAATTTCGACTGTTCTCAATGTATCTCAGTTCATTAACATGTATTTAAGTAGATGACAAAGTCTATAAATAATATTTGGTATTAAACTCACCAAAATAAGCAAATCAATCGGAACGACCTGAATGTTTACATCCTGTCGATGGGTCCGCTCGATCCTTTCTCCCCCAACCAAATTTGCACGTGGCTACGTATGTATTTTTCAGTATTTTCATCACGAAATAAAAAAAATATTTCATACCAAATAACACAAAAACTTGCGAACATGTACATTTAACATTGAACAAAAATATTGGTTACAGGGAATACATAGAAAACATTAAATGCGTCTCGCTTTACATGTCTAGTTCTACATTTTCGTGACAAAATAAATTTATTCTATGTTGCATGAATACTGACAGACGGGGAGAATTTCGAGAGAAATATCTAACTTACCTACCAAGCCCCAGCCAGCGGCAGCCTCCGTCTGGTGGTCGTCGCTATGACACAGGGAACAATAAAAGGGGGAGAAAATTCAATTTATTATTTAATTTTTTACATAAAATAAATACGTTCATAAGGTAGGGGGTATTCGGTGGTAGGCAATGCTAATGAAAAAAGGGGACAAAAACAAAAAAGAAAGGTCTACAACACCCGGTATTCCCAGGCGGTCACCCATCCAAGTACTAACCGGGCTCGACGCTGCTTAACTTCGGTGATCGGACGAGAACCGGTGTTTTCAGCGTGATATGGCCGTAGACATCAATGTCTTAAAATTTAGCGTATATAAAGGTTCGGATGGCCGGAAACCAAATTTGCACGTGGCTACGTATGTATTTTTCAGTATTTTCATCACGAAATAAAAAAAATATTTCATACCAAATAACACAAAAACTTGCGAACATGTACATTTAACATTGAACAAAAATATTGGTTACAGGGAATACATAGAAAACATTAAATGCGTCTCGCTTTACATGTCTAGTTCTACATTTTCGTGACAAAATAAATTTATTCTATGTTGCATGAATACTGACAGACGGGGAGAATTTCGAGAGAAATATCTAACTTACCTACCAAGCCCCAGCCAGCGGCAGCCTCCGTCTGGTGGTCGTCGCTATGACACAGGGAACAATAAAAGGGGGAGAAAATTCAATTTATTATTTAATTTTTTACATAAAATAAATACGTTCATAAGGTAGGGGGTATTCGGTGGTAGGCAATGCTAATGAAAAAAGGGGACAAAAACAAAAAAGAAAGGTCTACAACACCCGGTATTCCCAGGCGGTCACCCATCCAAGTACTAACCGGGCTCGACGCTGCTTAACTTCGGTGATCGGACGAGAACCGGTGTTTTCAGCGTGATATGGCCGTAGACATCAATGTCTTAAAATTTAGCGTATATAAAGGTTCGGATGGCCGGAAACCAAATTTGCACGTGGCTACGTATGTATTTTTCAGTATTTTCATCACGAAATAAAAAAATATTTCATACCAAATAACACAAAAACTTGCGAACATGTACATTTAACATTGAACAAAAATATTGGTTACAGGGAATACATAGAAAACATTAAATGCGTCTCGCTTTACATGTCTAGTTCTACATTTTCGTGACAAAATAAATTTATTCTATGTTGCATGAATACTGACAGACGGGGAGAATTTCGAGAGAAATATCTAACTTACCTACCAAGCCCCAGCCAGCGGCAGCCTCCGTCTGGTGGTCGTCGCTATGACACAGGGAACAATAAAAGGGGGAGAAAATTCAATTTATTATTTAATTTTTTACATAAAATAAATACGTTCATAAGGTAGGGGGTATTCGGTGGTAGGCAATGCTAATGAAAAAAGGGGACAAAAACAAAAAAGAAAGGTCTACAACACCCGGTATTCCCAGGCGGTCACCCATCCAAGTACTAACCGGGCTCGACGCTGCTTAACTTCGGTGATCGGACGAGAACCGGTGTTTTCAGCGTGATATGGCCGTAGACATCAATGTCTTAAAATTTAGCGTATATAAAGGTTCGGATGGCCGGAAACCAAATTTGCACGTGGCTACGTATGTATTTTTCAGTATTTTCATCACGAAATAAAAAAAATATTTCATACCAAATAACACAAAAACTTGCGAACATGTACATTTAACATTGAACAAAAATATTGGTTACAGGGAATACATAGAAAACATTAAATGCGTCTCGCTTTACATGTCTAGTTCTACATTTTCGTGACAAAATAAATTTATTCTATGTTGCATGAATACTGACAGACGGGGAGAATTTCGAGAGAAATATCTAACTTACCTACCAAGCCCCAGCCAGCGGCAGCCTCCGTCTGGTGGTCGTCGCTATGACACAGGGAACAATAAAAGGGGGAGAAAATTCAATTTATTATTTAATTTTTTACATAAAATAAATACGTTCATAAGGTAGGGGGTATTCGGTGGTAGGCAATGCTAATGAAAAAAGGGGACAAAAACAAAAAAGAAAGGTCTACAACACCCGGTATTCCCAGGCGGTCACCCATCCAAGTACTAACCGGGCTCGACGCTGCTTAACTTCGGTGATCGGACGAGAACCGGTGTTTTCAGCGTGATATGGCCGTAGACATCAATGTCTTAAAATTTAGCGTATATAAAGGTTCGGATGGCCGGAAACCAAATTTGCACGTGGCTACGTATGTATTTTTCAGTATTTTCATCACGAAATAAAAAAAATATTTCATACCAAATAACACAAAAACTTGCGAACATGTACATTTAACATTGAACAAAAATATTGGTTACAGGGAATACATAGAAAACATTAAATGCGTCTCGCTTTACATGTCTAGTTCTACATTTTCGTGACAAAATAAATTTATTCTATGTTGCATGAATACTGACAGACGGGGAGAATTTCGAGAGAAATATCTAACTTACCTACCAAGCCCCAGCCAGCGGCAGCCTCCGTCTGGTGGTCGTCGCTATGACACAGGGAACAATAAAAGGGGGAGAAAATTCAATTTATTATTTAATTTTTTACATAAAATAAATACGTTCATAAGGTAGGGGGTATTCGGTGGTAGGCAATGCTAATGAAAAAAGGGGACAAAAACAAAAAAGAAAGGTCTACAACACCCGGTATTCCCAGGCGGTCACCCATCCAAGTACTAACCGGGCTCGACGCTGCTTAACTTCGGTGATCGGACGAGAACCGGTGTTTTCAGCGTGATATGGCCGTAGACATCAATGTCTTAAAATTTAGCGTATATAAAGGTTCGGATGGCCGGAAACCAAATTTGCACGTGGCTACGTATGTATTTTTCAGTATTTTCATCACGAAATAAAAAAAATATTTCATACCAAATAACACAAAAACTTGCGAACATGTACATTTAACATTGAACAAAAATATTGGTTACAGGGAATACATAGAAAACATTAAATGCGTCTCGCTTTACATGTCTAGTTCTACATTTTCGTGACAAAATAAATTTATTGTATGTTGCATGAATACTGACAGACGGGGAGAATTTCGAGAGAAATATCTAACTTACCTACCAAGCCCCAGCCAGCGGCAGCCTCCGTCTGGTGGTCGTCGCTATGACACAGGGAACAATAAAAGGGGGAGAAAATTCAATTTATTATTTAATTTTTTACATAAAATAAATACGTTCATAAGGTAGGGGGTATTCGGTGGTAGGCAATGCTAATGAAAAAAGGGGACAAAAACAAAAAAGAAAGGTCTACAACACCCGGTATTCCCAGGCGGTCACCCATCCAAGTACTAACGGGGCTCGACGCTGCTTAACTTCGGTGATCGGACGAGAACCGGTGTTTTCAGCGTGATATGGCCGTAGACATCAATGTCTTAAAATTTAGCGTATATAAAGGTTCGGATGGCCGGAAACCAAATTTGCACGTGGCTACGTATGTATTTTTCAGTATTTTCATCACGAAATAAAAAAAATATTTCATACCAAATAACACAAAAACTTGCGAACATGTACATTTAACATTGAACAAAAATATTGGTTACAGGGAATACATAGAAAACATTAAATGCGTCTCGCTTTACATGTCTAGTTCTACATTTTCGTGACAAAATAAATTTATTCTATGTTGCATGAATACTGACAGACGGGGAGAATTTCGAGAGAAATATCTAACTTACCTACCAAGCCCCAGCCAGCGGCAGCCTCCGTCTGGTGGTCGTCGCTATGACACAGGGAACAATAAAAGGGGGAGAAAATTCAATTTATTATTTAATTTTTTACATAAAATAAATACGTTCATAAGGTAGGGGGTATTCGGTGGTAGGCAATGCTAATGAAAAAAGGGGACAAAAACAAAAAAGAAAGGTCTACAACACCCGGTATTCCCAGGCGGTCACCCATCCAAGTACTAACCGGGCTCGACGCTGCTTAACTTCGGTGATCGGACGAGAACCGGTGTTTTCAGCGTGATATGGCCGTAGACATCAATGTCTTAAAATTTAGCGTATATAAAGGTTCGGATGGCCGGAAACCAAATTTGCACGTGGCTACGTATGTATTTTTCAGTATTTTCATCACGAAATAAAAAAATATTTCATACCAAATAACACAAAAACTTGCGAACATGTACATTTAACATTGAACAAAAATATTGGTTACAGGGAATACATAGAAAACATTAAATGCGTCTCGCTTTACATGTCTAGT
The DNA here is from genome assembly GCA_944474755.1 of Limnoperna fortunei. NCBI lineage: Eukaryota > Metazoa > Mollusca > Bivalvia > Mytilida > Modiolidae > Limnoperna > Limnoperna fortunei. The sequence goes on from OX104113.1 coordinate 46,618,932, forward strand.
TCTACATTTTCGTGACAAAATAAATTTATTCTATGTTGCATGAATACTGACAGACGGGGAGAATTTCGAGAGAAATATCTAACTTACCTACCAAGCCCCAGCCAGCGGCAGCCTCCGTCTGGTGGTCGTCGCTATGACACAGGGAACAATAAAAGGGGGAGAAAATTCAATTTATTATTTAATTTTTTACATAAAATAAATACGTTCATAAGGTAGGGGGTATTCGGTGGTAGGCAATGCTAATGAAAAAAGGGGACAAAAACAAAAAAGAAAGGTCTACAACACCCGGTATTCCCAGGCGGTCACCCATCCAAGTACTAACCGGGCTCGACGCTGCTTAACTTCGGTGATCGGACGAGAACCGGTGTTTTCAGCGTGATATGGCCGTAGACATCAATGTCTTAAAATTTAGCGTATATAAAGGTTCGGATGGCCGGAAACCAAATTTGCACGTGGCTACGTATGTATTTTTCAGTATTTTCATCACGAAATAAAAAAATATTTCATACCAAATAACACAAAAACTTGCGAACATGTACATTTAACATTGAACAAAAATATTGGTTACAGGGAATACATAGAAAACATTAAATGCGTCTCGCTTTACATGTCTAGTTCTACATTTTCGTGACAAAATAAATTTATTCTATGTTGCATGAATACTGACAGACGGGGAGAATTTCGAGAGAAATATCTAACTTACCTACCAAGCCCCAGCCAGCGGCAGCCTCCGTCTGGTGGTCGTCGCTATGACACAGGGAACAATAAAAGGGGGAGAAAATTCAATTTATTATTTAATTTTTTACATAAAATAAATACGTTCATAAGGTAGGGGGTATTCGGTGGTAGGCAATGCTAATGAAAAAAGGGGACAAAAACAAAAAAGAAAGGTCTACAACACCCGGTATTCCCAGGCGGTCACCCATCCAAGTACTAACCGGGCTCGACGCTGCTTAACTTCGGTGATCGGACGAGAACCGGTGTTTTCAGCGTGATATGGCCGTAGACATCAATGTCTTAAAATTTAGCGTATATAAAGGTTCGGATGGCCGGAAACCAAATTTGCACGTGGCTACGTATGTATTTTTCAGTATTTTCATCACGAAATAAAAAAATATTTCATACCAAATAACACAAAAACTTGCGAACATGTACATTTAACATTGAACAAAAATATTGGTTACAGGGAATACATAGAAAACATTAAATGCGTCTCGCTTTACATGTCTAGTTCTACATTTTCGTGACAAAATAAATTTATTCTATGTTGCATGAATACTGACAGACGGGGAGAATTTCGAGAGAAATATCTAACTTACCTACCAAGCCCCAGCCAGCGGCAGCCTCCGTCTGGTGGTCGTCGCTATGACACAGGGAACAATAAAAGGGGGAGAAAATTCAATTTATTATTTAATTTTTTACATAAAATAAATACGTTCATAAGGTAGGGGGTATTCGGTGGTAGGCAATGCTAATGAAAAAAGGGGACAAAAACAAAAAAGAAAGGTCTACAACACCCGGTATTCCCAGGCGGTCACCCATCCAAGTACTAACCGGGCTCGACGCTGCTTAACTTCGGTGATCGGACGAGAACCGGTGTTTTCAGCGTGATATGGCCGTAGACATCAATGTCTTAAAATTTAGCGTATATAAAGGTTCGGATGGCCGGAAACCAAATTTGCACGTGGCTACGTATGTATTTTTCAGTATTTTCATCACGAAATAAAAAAAATATTTCATACCAAATAACACAAAAACTTGCGAACATGTACATTTAACATTGAACAAAAATATTGGTTACAGGGAATACATAGAAAACATTAAATGCGTCTCGCTTTACATGTCTAGTTCTACATTTTCGTGACAAAATAAATTTATTCTATGTTGCATGAATACTGACAGACGGGGAGAATTTCGAGAGAAATATCTAACTTACCTACCAAGCCCCAGCCAGCGGCAGCCTCCGTCTGGTGGTCGTCGCTATGACACAGGGAACAATAAAAGGGGGAGAAAATTCAATTTATTATTTAATTTTTTACATAAAATAAATACGTTCATAAGGTAGGGGGTATTCGGTGGTAGGCAATGCTAATGAAAAAAGGGGACAAAAACAAAAAAGAAAGGTCTACAACACCCGGTATTCCCAGGCGGTCACCCATCCAAGTACTAACCGGGCTCGACGCTGCTTAACTTCGGTGATCGGACGAGAACCGGTGTTTTCAGCGTGATATGGCCGTAGACATCAATGTCTTAAAATTTAGCGTATATAAAGGTTCGGATGGCCGGAAACCAAATTTGCACGTGGCTACGTATGTATTTTTCAGTATTTTCATCACGAAATAAAAAAAATATTTCATACCAAATAACACAAAAACTTGCGAACATGTACATTTAACATTGAACAAAAATATTGGTTACAGGGAATACATAGAAAACATTAAATGCGTCTCGCTTTACATGTCTAGTTCTACATTTTCGTGACAAAATAAATTTATTCTATGTTGCATGAATACTGACAGACGGGGAGAATTTCGAGAGAAATATCTAACTTACCTACCAAGCCCCAGCCAGCGGCAGCCTCCGTCTGGTGGTCGTCGCTATGACACAGGGAACAATAAAAGGGGGAGAAAATTCAATTTATTATTTAATTTTTTACATAAAATAAATACGTTCATAAGGTAGGGGGTATTCGGTGGTAGGCAATGCTAATGAAAAAAGGGGACAAAAACAAAAAAGAAAGGTCTACAACACCCGGTATTCCCAGGCGGTCACCCATCCAAGTACTAACCGGGCTCGACGCTGCTTAACTTCGGTGATCGGACGAGAACCGGTGTTTTCAGCGTGATATGGCCGTAGACATCAATGTCTTAAAATTTAGCGTATATAAAGGTTCGGATGGCCGGAAACCAAATTTGCACGTGGCTACGTATGTATTTTTCAGTATTTTCATCACGAAATAAAAAAAATATTTCATACCAAATAACACAAAAACTTGCGAACATGTACATTTAACATTGAACAAAAATATTGGTTACAGGGAATACATAGAAAACATTAAATGCGTCTCGCTTTACATGTCTAGTTCTACATTTTCGTGACAAAATAAATTTATTCTATGTTGCATGAATACTGACAGACGGGGAGAATTTCGAGAGAAATATCTAACTTACCTACCAAGCCCCAGCCAGCGGCAGCCTCCGTCTGGTGGTCGTCGCTATGACACAGGGAACAATAAAAGGGGGAGAAAATTCAATTTATTATTTAATTTTTTTACATAAAATAAATACGTTCATAAGGTAGGGGGTATTCGGTGGTAGGCAATGCTAATGAAAAAAGGGGACAAAAACAAAAAAGAAAGGTCTACAACACCCGGTATTCCCAGGCGGTCACCCATCCAAGTACTAACCGGGCTCGACGCTGCTTAACTTCGGTGATCGGACGAGAACCGGTGTTTTCAGCGTGATATGGCCGTAGACATCAATGTCTTAAAATTTAGCGTATATAAAGGTTCGGATGGCCGGAAACCAAATTTGCACGTGGCTACGTATGTATTTTTCAGTATTTTCATCACGAAATAAAAAAAATATTTCATACCAAATAACACAAAAACTTGCGAACATGTACATTTAACATTGAACAAAAATATTGGTTACAGGGAATACATAGAAAACATTAAATGCGTCTCGCTTTACATGTCTAGTTCTACATTTTCGTGACAAAATAAATTTATTCTATGTTGCATGAATACTGACAGACGGGGAGAATTTCGAGAGAAATATCTAACTTACCTACCAAGCCCCAGCCAGCGGCAGCCTCCGTCTGGTGGTCGTCGCTATGACACAGGGAACAATAAAAGGGGGAGAAAATTCAATTTATTATTTAATTTTTTTACATAAAATAAATACGTTCATAAGGTAGGGGGTATTCGGTGGTAGGCAATGCTAATGAAAAAAGGGGACAAAAACAAAAAAGAAAGGTCTACAACACCCGGTATTCCCAGGCGGTCACCCATCCAAGTACTAACCGGGCTCGACGCTGCTTAACTTCGGTGATCGGACGAGAACCGGTGTTTTCAGCGTGATATGGCCGTAGACATCAATGTCTTAAAATTTAGCGTATATAAAGGTTCGGATGGCCGGAAACCAAATTTGCACGTGGCTACGTATGTATTTTTCAGTATTTTCATCACGAAATAAAAAAAATATTTCATACCAAATAACACAAAAACTTGCGAACATGTACATTTAACATTGAACAAAAATATTGGTTACAGGGAATACATAGAAAACATTAAATGCGTCTCGCTTTACATGTCTAGTTCTACATTTTCGTGACAAAATAAATTTATTCTATGTTGCATGAATACTGACAGACGGGGAGAATTTCGAGAGAAATATCTAACTTACCTACCAAGCCCCAGCCAGCGGCAGCCTCCGTCTGGTGGTCGTCGCTATGACACAGGGAACAATAAAAGGGGGAGAAAATTCAATTTATTATTTAATTTTTTACATAAAATAAATACGTTCATAAGGTAGGGGGTATTCGGTGGTAGGCAATGCTAATGAAAAAAGGGGACAAAAACAAAAAAGAAAGGTCTACAACACCCGGTATTCCCAGGCGGTCACCCATCCAAGTACTAACCGGGCTCGACGCTGCTTAACTTCGGTGATCGGACGAGAACCGGTGTTTTCAGCGTGATATGGCCGTAGACATCAATGTCTTAAAATTTAGCGTATATAAAGGTTCGGATGGCCGGAAACCAAATTTGCACGTGGCTACGTATGTATTTTTCAGTATTTTCATCACGAATAAAAAAATATTTCATACCAAATAACACAAAAACTTGCGAACATGTACATTTAACATTGAACAAAAATATTGGTTACAGGAATACATAGAAAACATTAAATGCGTCTCGCTTTACATGTCTAGTTCTACATTTTCGTGACAAAATAAATTTATTCTATGTTGCATGAATATGACAGACGGGGAGAATTTCGAGAGAAATATCTAACTTACCTACCAAGCCCCAGCCAGCGGCAGCCTCCGTCTGGTGGTCGTCGCTATGACACAGGAACAATAAAAGGGGAGAAAATTCAATTTATTATTTAATTTTTTACATAAAATAAATACGTTCATAAGGTAGGGGGTATTCGGTGGTAGGCAATGCTAATGAAAAAAGGGGACAAAAACAAAAAAGAAAGGTCTACAACACCCGGTATTCCCAGGCGGTCACCCATCCAAGTACTAACCGGGCTCGACGCTGCTTAACTTCGGTGATCGGACGAGAACCGGTGTTTTCAGCGTGATATGGCCGTAGACATCAATGTCTAAAATTTAGCGTATATAAAGGTTCGGATGGCCGGAAACCAAATTTGCACGTGGCTACGTATGTATTTTTCAGTATTTTCATCACGAAATAAAAAAATATTTCATACCAAATAACACAAAAACTTGCGAACATGTACATTTAACATTGAACAAAAATATTGGTTACAGGGAATACATAGAAAACATTAAATGCGTCTCGCTTTACATGTCTAGTTCTACATTTTTCGTGACAAAATAAATTTATTCTATGTTGCATGAATACTGACAGACGGGGAGAATTTCGAGAGAAATATCTAACTTACCTACCAAGCCCCAGCCAGCGGCAGCCTCCGTCTGGTGGTCGTCGCTATGACACAGGGAACAATAAAAGGGGGAGAAAATTCAATTTATTATTTAATTTTTTACATAAAATAAATACGTTCATAAGGTAGGGGGTATTCGGTGGTAGGCAATGCTAATGAAAAAAGGGGACAAAAACAAAAAAGAAAGGTCTACAACACCCGGTATTCCCAGGCGGTCACCCATCCAAGTACTAACCGGGCTCGACGCTGCTTAACTTCGGTGATCGGACGAGAACCGGTGTTTCAGCGTGATATGGCCGTAGACATCAATGTCTTAAAATTTAGCGTATATAAAGGTTCGGATGGCCGGAAACCAAATTTGCACGTGGCTACGTATGTATTTTTCAGTATTTTCAACACGAAATAAAAAAAATATTTCATACCAAATAACACAAAAACTTGCGAACATGTACATTTAACATTGAACAAAAAATTGGTTACAGGGAATACATAGAAAACATTAAATGCGTCTCGCTTTACATGTCTAGTTCTAACATTTTCGTGACAAAATAAATTTATTCTATGTTGCATGAATACTGACAGACGGGGAGAATTTCGAGAGAAATATCTAACTTACCTACCAAGCCCAGCCAGCGGCAGCCTCCGTCTGGTGGTCGTCGCTATGACACAGGGAACAATAAAAGGGGGAGAAAATTCAATTTATTATTTAATTTTTTACATAAAATAAATACGTTCATAAGGTAGGGGTATTCGGTGGTAGCAATGCTAATGAAAAAAGGGGACAAAAACAAAAAAGAAAGGTCTACAACACCCGGTATTCCCAGGCGGTCACCCATCCAAGTACTAACCGGGCTCGACGCTGCTTAACTTCGGTGATCGGACGAGAACCGGTGTTTTCAGCGTGATATGGCCGTAGACATCAATGTCCTTAAAATTTAGCGTATATAAAGGTTCGGATGGCCGGAAACCAAATTTGCACGTGGCTACGTATGTATTTTTCAGTATTTTCATCACGAAATAAAAAAAATATTCATACAAATAACACAAAAACTTGCGACATGTACATTTAACATTGAACAAAAATATTGGTTACAGGGAATACATAGAAAACATTAAATGCGTCTCGCTTTACATGTCTAGTTCTACATTTTCGTGACAAAATAAATTTATTCTATGTTGCATGAATACTGACAGACGGGAGAATTTCGAGAGAAATATCTAACTTACCTACAAGCCCAGCCAGCGGCAGCCTCCGTCTGGTGGTCGTCGCTATGACACAGGAACAATAAAAGGGGGAGAAAATTCAATTTATTATTTAATTTTTTACATAAAATAAATCCGTTCATAAGGTAGGGGGTATTCGGTGGTAGGCAATGCTAATGAAAAAGGGGACAAAAACAAAAAGAAAGTCTACAACACCCGGTATTCCCAGGCGGTCACCCATCCAAGTACTAACCGGGCTCGACGCTGCTTAACTTCGGTGATCGGACGAGAACCGGTGTTTTCAGCGTGATATGGCCGTAGACATCAATGTCTTAAAATTTAGCGTATATAAAGGTTCGGATGGCCGGAAACCAAATTTGCACGTGGCTACGTATGTATTTTTCAGTATTTTCATCACGAAATAAAAAAATATTTCATACCAAATAACACAAAAACTTGCGAACATGTACATTTAACATTGAACAAAAAATATTGGTTACAGGGAATACATAGAAAACATTAAATGCGTCTCGCTTTACATGTCTAGTTCTACATTTTCGTGACAAAATAAATTTATTCTATGTGCATGAATACTGACAGACGGGAGAATTTCGAGAGAAATATCTAACTTACCTACCAAGCCCCAGCCAGCGGCAGCCTCCGTCTGGTGGTCGTCGCTATGACACAGGGAACAATAAAAGGGGGAGAAAATTCAATTTATTATTTAATTTTTTACATAAAATAAATACGTTCATAAGGTAGGGGGTATTCGGTGGTAGGCAATGCTAATGAAAAAAGGGGACAAAACAAAAAAGAAAGGTCTACAACACCCGGTATTCCCCAGGCGGTCACCCATCCAAGTACTAACCGGGCTCGACGCTGCTTAACTTCGGTGATCGGACGAGAACCGGTGTTTTCAGCGTGATATGGCCGTAGACATCAATGTCTTAAAATTTAGCGTATATAAAGGTTCGGATGGCCGGAAACCAAATTTGCACGTGGCTACGTATGTATTTTTCAGTATTTTCATCACGAAATAAAAAAAATATTTCATACCAAATAACACAAAAACTTGCGAACATGTACATTAACATTGAACAAAAATATTGGTTACAGGGGAATACATAGAAAACATTAAATGCGTCTCGCTTACATGTCTAGTTCTACATTTTCGTGACAAAATAAATTTATTCTATGTTGCATGAATACTGACAGACGGGGAGAATTTCGAGAGAAATATCTAACTTACCTACCCAAGCCCCAGCCAGCGGCAGCCTCCGTCTGGTGTCGTCGCTATGACACAGGGAACAATAAAAGGGGGAGAAAATTCAATTTATTATTTAATTTTTTACATAAAATAAATACGTTCATAAGGTAGGGGGTATTCGGTGGTAGGCAATGCTAATGAAAAAAGGGACAAAAACAAAAATGAAAGGTCTACAACACCCGGTATTCCCAGGCGGTCACCCATCCAAGTACTACCGGCTCGACGCTGCTTAACTTCGGTGATCGGACGAGAACCGGTGTTTTCAGCGTGATATGGCCGTAGACATCAATGTCTTAAAATTTAGCGTATATAAAGGTTCGGATGGCGGAAACCAAATTTGCACGTGGCTACGTATGTATTTTTCAGTATTTTCATCACGAAATAAAAAAAATATTTCATACCAAATAACACAAAAACTTGCGAACATGTACATTAACATTGAACAAAAATATTGGTTACAGGGAATACATAGAAAACATTAATGCGTCTCGCTTACATGTCTAGTTACTACATTTTCGTGGACAAAATAAATTTATTCTATGTTGCATGAATACTGACAGACGGGGAGAATTTCGAGAGAAATATCTAACTTACCTACCAAGCCCCAGCCAGCGGCAGCCTCCGTCTGGTGGTCGTCGCTATGACACAGGGAACAATAAAAGGGGGAGAAAATTCAATTTATTATTTAATTTTTTACATAAAATAAATACGTTCATAAGGTAGGGGGTATTCGGTGGTAGGCAATGCTAATGAAAAAGGGGACAAAAACAAAAAAGAAAGGTCTACAACACCCGGTATTCCCAGGCGGTCACCCATCCAAGTACTAACCGGGCTCGACGCTGCTTAACTTCGGTGATCGGACGAGAACCGGTGTTTTCAGCGTGATATGGCCGTAGACATCAATGTCTTAAAATTTAGCGTATATAAGGTTCGGATGGCCGGAAACCAAATTTTGCACGTGGCTACGTATGTATTTTTCAGTTTTTCATCACGAAATAAAAAAAATATTTCATACCAAATAACACAAAAACTTGCGAACATGTACATTTACATTGAACAAAAATATTGGTTACAGGGAATACATAGAAAACATTAAATGCGTCTCGCTTTACATGTCTAGTTCTACATTTTCGTGACAAAATAAATTTATTCTATGTTGCATGAATACTGACAGACGGGAGAATTTCGAGAGAAATATCTAACTTACCTACCAAGCCCCAGCCAGCGGCAGCCTCCGTCTGGGTGGTCGTCGCTATGACACAGGGAACAATAAAAGGGGAGAAAATTCAATTTATTATTTAATTTTTTACATAAAATAAATACGTTCATAAGGTAGGGGGTATTCGGTGGTAGGCAATGCTAATGAAAAAAGGGGACAAAAACAAAAAAGAAAGGTCTACAACACCCGGTATTCCCAGGCGGTCACCCATCCAAGTACTAACCGGGCTCGGACGCTGCTTAACTTCGGTGATCGGACGAGAACCGGTGTTTTCAGCGTGATATGGCCGTAGACATCAATGTCTTAAATTTAGCGTATATAAAGGTTCGGATGGCCGGAAACCAATTTGCACGTGGCTACGTATGTATTTTTCAGTATTTTCATCACGAAATAAAAAATATTTCATACCAAATAACACAAAAACTTGCGAACATGTACATTTAACATTGAACAAAAATATTGGTTACAGGGAATACATAGAAAACATTAAATGCGTCTCGCTTTACATGTCTAGTTCTACATTTTCGTGACAAAATAAATTTATTCTATGTTGCATGAATACTGACAGACGGGGAGAATTTCGAGAGAAATATCTAACTTACCTACCAAGCCCCAGCCAGCGGCAGCCTCCGTCTGGTGGCGTCGCTATGACACAGGGAACAATAAAAGGGGGAGAAAATTCAATTTATTATTTAATTTTTTACATAAAATAAATACGTTCATAAGGTAGGGGGTATTCGGTGTAGGCAATGCTAATGAAAAAAGGGGACAAAACCAAAAAAGAAAGGTCTACAACACCCGGTATTCCCAGGCGGTCACCCATCCAAGTACTAACCGGGCTCGACGCTGCTTAACTTCGGTGATCGGACGAGAACCGGTGTTTTCAGCGTGATATGGCCGTAGACATCAATGTCTTAAAATTTAGCGTATATAAAGGTTCGGATGGCCGGAAACCAAATTTGCACGTGGCTACGTATGTATTTTTCAGTAATTTTCATCACGAAATAAAAAAAATATTTCATACCAAATAACACAAAAACTTGCGAACATGACATTTAACATTGAACAAAAATATTGGTTACAGGGAATACATAGAAAACATTAAATGCGTCTCGCTTTACATGTCTAGTTCTACATTTCGTGACAAAATAAATTTATTCTATGTTGCATGAATACTGACAGACGGGAGAATTTCGAGAGAAATATCTAACTTACCTACCAAGCCCCAGCCAGCGGCAGCCTCCGTCTGGTGGTCGTCGCTATGACACAGGGAACAATAAAAGGGGGAGAAAATTCAATTTATTATTTAATTTTTACAGTAAAATAAATACGTTCATAAGGTAGGGGGTATTCGGTGGTAGGCAATGCTAATGAAAAAAGGGGACAAAAACAAAAAAGAAAGGTCTACAACACCCGGTATTCCCAGGCGGTCACCCATCCAAGTACTAACCGGGCTCGACGCTGCTTAACTTCGGTGATCGGACGAGAACCGGTGTTTTCAGCGTGATATGGCCGTAGACATCAATGTCTTAAAAATTTAGCGTATATAAAGGTTCGGATGGCCGAAACCAAATTTGCACGTGGCTACGTATGTATTTTTCAGTATTTTCATCACGAAATAAAAAAATATTTCATACCAAATAACACAAAAACTTGCGAACATGTACATTTAACATTGAACAAAAATATTGGTTACAGGGAATACATAGAAAACATTAAATGCGGTCTCGCTTTACATGTCTAGTTCTACATTTTCGTGACAAAAATAAATTTATTCTATGTTGCATGAATACTGACAGACGGGGAGAATTTCGAGAGAATATCTAACTTACTACCAAGCCCCCAGCCAGCGGCAGCCTCCGTCTGGTGGTCGTCGCTATGACACAGGGAACAATAAAAGGGGGAGAAAATTCAATTTATTATTTAATTTTTTACATAAAATAAATACGTTCATAAGGTAGGGGGTATTCGGTGGTAGGCATGCTAATGAAAAAAGGGGACAAAAACAAAAAAGAAAGGTCTACAACACCCGGTATTCCAGGCGGTCACCCATCCAAGTACTACCGGCTCGACGCTGCTTAACTTCGGTGATCGGACGAGAACCGGTGTTTTCAGCGTGATATGGCCGTAGACATCAATGTCTTAAAAATTTAGCGTATATAAAGGTTCGGATGGCCGGAAACCAAATTTGCACGTGGCTACGTATGTATTTTTCAGTATTTTCATCACGAAATAAAAAAATATTTCATACCAAATAACACAAAAACTTGCGAACATGTACATTTAACATTGAACAAAAATATTGGTTACAGGGAATACATAGAAAACATTAAATGCGTCTCGCTTTACATGTCTAGTTCTACATTTCGTGACAAATAAATTTATTCTATGTTGCATGATACTGACAGACGGGGAGAATTCGAGAGAAATATCTAACTTACCTACCAAGCCCCAGCCAGCGGCAGCCTCCGTCTGGTGGTCGTCGCTATGACACAGGGAACATTAAAAGGGGGAGAAAATTCAATTTATTATTTAATTTTTTACATAAAATAAATACGTTCATAAGGTAGGGGGTATTCGGTGGTAGGCAATGCTAATGAAAAAGGGGACAAAAACAAAAAAGAAAGGTCTACAACACCCGGTATTCCAGGTCACCCATCCAAGTACTAACCGGGCTCGACGCTGCTTAACTTCGGTGATCGGACGAGAACCGGTGTTTTCAGCGTGATATGGCCGTAGACATCAATGTCTTAAAATTTAGCGTATATAAAGGTTCGGATGGCCGGAAACCAAATTTGCACGGTGGCTACGTAATGTATTTTCAGTATTTTCATCACGAAATAAAAAAATATTTCATACCAAATAACACAAAAACTTGCGAACATGTACATTTAACAATTGAACAAAAATATTGGTTACTGGGAATACATAGAAAACATTAAATGCGTCTCGCTTTACATGTCTAGTTCTACATTTTCGTGACAAAATAAATTTATTCTATGTTGCATGAATACTGACAGACGGGGAGAATTTCGAGAGAAATATCTAACTTACCTACCAAGCCCCAGCCAGCGGCAGCCTCCGTCTGGTTGGTCGTCGCTATGACACAGGGAACAATAAAAGGGGAGAAAATTCAATTTATTATTTAATTTTTTACATAAAATAAATACGTTCATAAGGTAGGGGGGTATTCGGTGGTAGGCAATGCTAATGAAAAAAGGGGACAAAAACAAAAAGAAAGGTCTACAACACCCGGTATTCCCAGGCGGTCCACCCATCCAAGTACTAAACGGGCTCGACGCTGCTTAACTTCGGTGATCGGACGAGAACCGGTGTTTTCAGCGTGATATGGCCGTAGACATCAATGTCTTAAAATTTAGCGTATATAAAGGTTCGGATGGCCGGAAACCAAATTTGCACGTGGCTACGTATGTATTTTTCAGTATTTTCATCACGAAATAAAAAAAATATTTCATACCAAATAACACAAAAACTTGCGAACATGTACATTTAACATTGAACAAAAATATTGGTTACAGGGAATACATAGAAAACATTAAATGCGTCTCGCTTTACATGTCTAGTTCTACATTTTCGTGACAAAATAAATTTTATTCTATGTTGCATGAATACTGACAGACGGGAGAATTTCGAGAGAAATATCTAACTTACCTACCAAGCCCCAGCCAGCGGCAGCCTCCGTCTGGTGGTCGTCGCTATGACACAGGGAACAATAAAAGGGGGAGAAAATTCAATTTATTATTTAATTTTTTACATAAAATAAATACGTTCATAAGGTAGGGGGTATTCGGTGGTAGGCAATGCTAATGAAAAAAGGGGACAAAAACAAAAAAGAAAGGTCTACAACACCCGGTATTCCAGGCGGTCACCCATCCAAGTACTAACCGGGCTCGACGCTGCTTAACTTCGGTGATCGGACGAGAACCGGTGTTTTCAGCGTGATATGGCCGTAGACATCAATGTCTTAAAATTTAGCGTATATAAAGGTTCGGATGGCCGGAAACCAAATTTGCACGTGGCTACGTATGTATTTTTCAGTATTTTCATCACGAAATAAAAAAATATTTCATACCAAATAACACCAAAACTTGCGAACATGTACATTTAACATTGAACAAAAATATTGGTTACAGGGAATACATAGAAAACATTAAATGCGTCTCGCTTTACATGTCTAGTTCTACATTTTCGTGACAAAATAAATTATTCTATGTTGCATGAATACTGACAGACGGGGAGAATTTCGAGAGAATATCTAACTTACTACCAAGCCCCAGCCAGCGGCAGCCTCCGTCTGGTGGTCGTCGCTATGACACAGGGAACAATAAAAGGGGGAGAAAATTCAATTTATTATTTAATTTTTTACATAAAATAAATACGTTCATAAGGTAGGGGGTATTCGGTGGTAGGCAATGCCTAATGAAAAAAGGGGACAAAAACAAAAAAAGAAAGGTCTACAACACCCGGTATTCCCAGGCGGTCACCCATCCAAGTACTAACCGGCTCGACGCTGCTTAACTTCGGTGATCGGACGAGAACCGGTGTTTCAGCGTGATATGGCCGTAGACATCAATGTCTTAAAATTTAGCGTATATAAAGGTTCGGATGGCCCGGAAACCAAATTTGCACAGTGGCTACGTATGTATTTTTCAGTATTTCATCACGAAATAAAAAAAATATTTCATACCAAATAACACAAAAACTTGCGAACATGTACATTTAACATTGAACAAAAAATATGGTTACAGGGAATACATAGAAAACATTAAATGCGTCTCGCTTTACATGTCTAGTTCTACATTTTCGTGACAAAATAAATTTATTCTATGTTGCATGAATACTGACAGACGGGAGAATTTCGAGAGAAATATCTAACTTACCTACCAAGCCCCAGCCAGCGGCAGCCTCCGTCTGGTGGTCGTCGCTATGACACAGGGAACAATAAAAGGGGGAGAAAATTCAATTTATTATTTAATTTTTTACATAAAATAAATACGTTCATAAGGTAGGGGGTATTCGGTGGTAGGCAATGCTAATGAAAAAAGGGGACAAAAACAAAAAGAAAGGTCTACAACACCCGGTATTCCCAGGCGGTCACCCATCCAAGTACTAACCGGGCTCGACGCTGCTTAACTTCGGTGATCGACGGAACCGGTGTTTTTCAGCGTGATATGGCCGTAGACATCAATGTCTTAAAATTTAGCGTATATAAAGGTTCGGATGGCCGGAAACCAAATTTGCACGTGGCTACGTATGTATTTTTCAGTATTTTCATCACGAATAAAAAATATTTCATACAAATAACACAAAAACTTGCGAACATGTACATTTAACATTGAACAAAAATATTGGTTACAGGGAATACATAGAAAACATTAAATGCGTCTCGCTTTACATGTCTAGTTCTACATTTTCGTGACAAAATAAATTTATTCTATGTTGCATGAATACTGACAGACGGGGAGAATTTCGAGAGAAATATCTAACTTACCTACCAAGCCCCAGCCAGCGGCAGCCTCCGTCTGGTGGTCGTCGCTAGGACACAGGGAACAATAAAAGGGGGAGAAAATTCAATTTATTATTTAATTTTTACATAAAATAAATACGTTCATAAGGTAGGGGGTATTCGGTGGTAGGCAATGCTAATGAAAAAAGGGGACAAAACAAAAAGAAAGGTCTACAACACCCGGTATTCCCAGGCGGTCACCCATCCAAGTACTAACCGGGCTCGACGCTGCTTAACTTCGGTGATCGGACGAGAACCTGTGTTTTCAGCGTGATATGGCCGTAGACATCAATGTCTTAAAATTTAGCGTATATAAAGGTTCGGATGGCCGGAAACCAAATTTGCACGTGGCTACGTATGTATTTTTCAGTATTTTCATCACGAAATAAAAAATATTTCATACCAAATAACACAAAAAACTTGCGAACATGTACATTTAACATTGAACAAAAATATTGGTTACAGGGAATACATAGAAAACATTAAATGCGTCTCGCTTTACATGTCTAGTTCTACATTTTCGTGACAAAATAAATTTATTCTATGTTGCATGAATACTGACAGACGGGGAGAATTTCGAGAGAAATATCTAACTTACCTACCAAGCCCCAGCCAGCGGCAGCCTCCGTCTGGTGGTCGTCGCTATGACACAGGGAACAATAAAAGGGGGAGAAAATTCAATTTATTATTTAATTTTTTACATAAATAAATATTCATAAGGTAGGGGGTATTCGGTGGTAGGCAATGCTAATGAAAAAAGGGGACAAAAACAAAAAAGAAAGGTCTACAACACCCGGTATTCCCAGGCGGTCACCCATCCAAGTACTAACCGGGCTCGACGCTGCTTAACTTCGGTGATCGGACGAGAACCGGTGTTTTCAGCGTGATATGGCCGTAGACATCAATGTCTTAAAATTTAGCGTATATAAAGGTTCGGATGGCCGGAACCCAAATTTGCACGTGGCTACGTATGTATTTTTCAGTATTTTCATCACGAAATAAAAAAATATTTCATACCAAATAACACAAAACCTTGCGAACATGTACATTTAACATTGAACCAAAATATTGGTTACAGGAATACATAGAAAACATTAAATGCGTCTCGCTTTACATGTCTAGTTCTACATTTTCGTGACAAAATAAATTTATTCTATGTTGCATGAATACTGACAGACGGGGAGAATTTCGAGAGAAATATCTAACTTACCTACCAAGCCCCAGCCAGCGGCAGCCTCCGTCTGGTGGTCGTCGCTATGACACAGGGAACAATAAAAGGGGGAGAAAATTCAATTTATTATTTAATTTTTTACATAAAATAAATACGTTCATAAGGTAGGGGGTATTCGGTGGTAGGCAATGCTAATGAAAAAAGGGGACAAAAACAAAAAAGAAAGGTCTACAACACCCGGTATTCCAGGCGGTCACCCATCCAAGTACGAACCGGGCTCGACGCTGCTTAACTTCGGTGATCAAACGAGAACCGGTGTATTCAGCGTGATATGGCCGTTGACATCAATGTCTTAAAATTTAGCGTATATAAAGGTTCGGATGGCCGGAAACAAATTTGCACGTGGCTACGTATGTATTTTTCAGTATTTTCATCACGAAATAAAAAAAATATTTCATACCAAATAACACAAAAACTTGCGAACATGTACATTTAACATTGAACAAAATATTGGTTACAGGGAATACATAGAAAACATTAAATGCGTCTCGCTTTACATGTCTAGTTCTACATTTTCGTGACAAAATAAATTTATTCTATGTTGCATGAATACTGACAGACGGGGAGAATTTCGAGAGAAATATCTAACTTACCTACCAAGCCCCAGCCAGCGGCAGCCTCCGTCTGGTGGTCGTCGCTATGACACAGGGAACAATAAAAGGGGGAGAAAATTCAATTTATTATTTATTTTTTACATAAAATAAATACGTTCATAAGGTAGGGGGTATTCGGTGGTAGGCAATGCTAATGAAAAAAGGGGACAAAAACAAAAAAGAAAGGTCTACAACACCCGGTATTCCCAGGCGGTCACCCATCCAAGTACTAACCGGGCTCGACGCTGCTTAACTTCGGTGATCGGACGAGAACCGGTGTTTTCAGCGTGATATGGCCGTAGACATCAATGTCTAAAATTTAGCGTATATAAAGGTTCGGATGGCCGGAAACCAAATTTGCACGTGGCTACGTATGTATTTTTCAGTATTTTCATCACGAAATAAAAAAATATTTCATACCAAATAACACAAAAACTTGCGAACATGTACATTTAACATTGAACAAAAATATTGGTTACAGGGAATACATAGAAAACATTAAATGCGTCTCGCTTTACATGTCTAGTTCTACATTTCGTGACAAAATAATTTATTCTATGTTGCATGAATACTGACAGACGGGGAGAATTTCGAGAGAAATATCTAACTTACCTACCAAGCCCCAGCCAGCGGCAGCCTCCGTCTGGTGGTCGTCGCTATGACACAGGGAACAATAAAAGGGGGAGAAAATTCAATTTATTATTTAATTTTTTACATAAAATAAATACGTTCATAAGGTAGGGGGTATTCGGTGGTAGGCAATGCTAATGAAAAAAGGGGACAAAAAAAAAAAGAAAGGTCTACAACACCCGGTATTCCCAGGCGGTCACCCATCCAAGTACTAACCGGGCTCGACGCTGCTTAACTTCGGTGATCGGACGAGAACCGGTGTTTCAGCGTGATATGGCCGTAGACATCAATGTCTTAAAATTTAGCGTATTAAAGGTTCGGATGGCCGGAAACCAATTTGCACGTGGCTACGTAAGTATTTTTCAGTATTTTCATCACGAAATAAAAAAATATTTCTACCAAATAACACAAAAACTTGCGAACATGTACATTTAACATTGAACAAAAATATTGGTTACAGGGAATACATAGAAAACATTAAATGCGTCTCGCTTTACATGTCTAGTTCTACTTTTTCGTGACAAAATAAATTTATTCTATGTGCATGAATACTGACAGACGGGGAGAATTTCGAGAGAAATATCTAACTTACCTACCAAGCCCCAGCCAGCGGCAGCCTCCGTCTGGTGGTCGTCGCTATGACACAGGGAACAATAAAAGGGGGAGAAAATTCCATTTATTATTTAATTTTTTACATAAAATAAATACGTTCATAAGGTAGGGGGTATTCGGTGGTAGGCAATGCTAATGAAAAAAGGGGACAAAAACAAAAAAGAAAGGTCTACAACACCCGGTATTCCCAGGCGGTCACCCATCCAAGTACTAACCGGGCTCGACGCTGCTTAACTTCGGTGATCGGACGAGTACCGGTGTTTTCAGCGTGATATGGCCGTAGACATCAATGTCTTAAAATTTAGCGTATATAAAGGTTCGGATGGCCGGAAACCAAATTTGCACGTGGCTACGTATGTATTTTTCAGTATTTTCATCACGAAATAAAAAAATATTCATACCAAATAACACAAAAACTGCGAACATGTACATTTAACATTGAACAAAAATATTGGTTACAGGGAATACATAGAAAACATTAAATGCGTCTCGCTTTACATGTCTAGTTCTACATTTCGTGACAAAATAAATTTATTCTATGTTGCATGAATACTGACAGACGGGGAGAATTTCGAGAGAAATATCTAACTTACCTACCAAGCCCCAGCCAGCGGCAGCCTCCGTCTGGTGGTCGTCGCTATGACACAGGGAACAATAAAAGGGGGAGAAAATTCAATTTATTATTTAATTTTTACATAAAATAAATACGTTCATAAGGTAGGGGGTATTCGGTGGTAGGCAATGCTAATGAAAAAAGGGGACAAAAACAAAAAAGAAAGGTCTACAACACCCGGTATTCCCAGGCGGTCACCCATCCAAGTACTAACCGGGCTCGACGCCTGCTTAACTTCGGTGATCGGACGAGAACCGGTGTTTTCAGCGTGATATGGCCGTAGACATCAATGTCTTAAAATTTAGCGTATATAAAGGTTCGGATGGCCGGAAACCAAATTTGCACGTGGCTACGTATGTATTTTTCAGTATTTTCATCACGAAATAAAAAAATATTTCATACCAAATAACACAAAAACTTGCGAACATGTACATTTAACATTGAACAAAAATATTGGTTACAGGGAATACATAGAAAACATTAATGCGTCTCGCTTACATGTCTAGTTCTACATTTTCGTGACAAAATAAATTTATTCTATGTTGCATGAATACTGACAGACGGGGAGAATTTCGAGAGAAATATCTAACTTACCTACCAAGCCCCAGCCAGCGGCAGCCTCCGTCTGGTGGTCGTCGCTATGACACAGGGAACAATAAAAGGGGGAGAAAATTCAATTTATTATTTAATTTTTTACATAAAATAAATACGTTCATAAGGTAGGGGGTATTCGGTGGTAGGCAATGCTAATGAAAAAAGGGGACAAAAACAAAAAAGAAAGGTCTACAACACCCGGTATTCCCAGGCGGTCACCCATCCAAGTACTAACCGGGCTCGACGCTGCTAACTTCGGTGATCGGACGAGAACCGGTGTTTTCAGCGTGATATGGCCGTAGACATCAATGTCTTAAAATTTAGCGTATATAAAGGTTCGGATGGCCGGAAACCAATTTGCACGTGGCTACGTATGTATTTTTCAGTATTTTCATCACGAAATAAAAAAAATATTTCATACCAAATAACACAAAAACTTGCGAACATGTACATTTAACATTGAACAAAAATATTGGTTACAGGGAATACATAGAAAACATTAAATGCGTCTCGCTTTACATGTCTAGTTCTACATTTTCATGCAAATAAATTTATTCTATGTTGCATGAATACTGACAGACGGGGAGAATTTCGAGAGAAATATCTAACTTACCTACCAAGCCCCAGCCAGCGGCAGCCTCCGTCTGGTGGTCGTCGCTATGACACAGGGAACAATAAAAGGGGGAGAAAATTCAATTATTATTTAATTTTTACATAAAATAAATACGTTCATAAGGTAGGGGGTATTCGGTGGTAGGCAATGCTAATGAAAAAAGGGGACAAAAAACAAAAAAGAAAGGTCTACAACACCGGTATTCCCAGGCGGTCACCCATCCAAGTACTAACCGGCTCGACGCTGCTTAACTTCGGTGATCGGACGAGAACCGGTGTTATCAGCGTGATATGGCCGTAGACATCAATGTCTTAAAATTTAGCGTATATAAAGGTTCGGATGGCCGGAAACCAAATTTGCACGTGGCTACGTATGTATTTTTCAGTATTTTCATCACGAAATAAAAAATATTTCATACCAAATAACACAAAAACTTGCGAACATGTACATTTAACATTGAACAAAAATATTGGTTACCAGGGAATACATAGAAACATTAAATGCGTCTCGCTTTACATGTCTAGTTCTACATTTTCGTGACAAAATAAATTTATTCTATGTTGCATGAATACTGACAGACGGGGAGAATTTCGAGAGAAATATCTAACTTACCTACCAAGCCCCAGCCAGCGGCAGCCTCCGTCTGGTGGTCGTCGCTATGACACAGGGAACAATAAAAGGGGGAGAAAATTCAATTTATTATTTAATTTTTTACATAAAATAAATACGTTCATAAGGTAGGGGGTATTCGGTGGAAGGCAATGCTAATGAAAAATGGGACAAAAACACAAAGAAAGGTCTACAACACCCGGTATTCCCAGGCGGTCACCCATCCAAGTACTAACCGGGCTCGACGCTGCTTAACTTCGGTGATCGGACGAGAACCGGTGTTTTCAGCGTGATATGGCCGTAGACATCAATGTCTTAAAATTTAGCGTATATAAAGGTTCGGATGGCCGGAAACCAAATTTGCACGTGGCTACGTATGTATTTTTCAGTATTTTCATCACGAAATAAAAAAATATTTCATACCAAATACACAAAAACTTGCGAACATGTACATTTCACATTGAACACAATATAGGTTACAGGGAATACTAGAAAACATTAAATGCGTCTCGCTTTACATGTCTAGTTCTACTTTTTCGTGACAAAATACATTTATTCTATGTTGCATGAATACTGACAGACGGGGAGAATTTCGAGAGAAATATCTAACTTACCTACCAAGCCCCAGCCAGCGGCAGCCTCCGTCTGGTGGTCGTCGCTATGCCACAGGGAACAATAAAAGGGGGAGAAAATTCAATTTATTATTTAATTTTTTACATAAAATAAATACGTTCATAAGGTAGGGGTATTCGGTGGTAGGCAATGCTAAGAAAAAGGGGACAAAAACAAAAAGAAAGGTCTACACACCCCGGTATTCCCAGGCGGTCACCCATCCAAGTACTAACCGGGCTCGACGCTGCTAAACTTCGGTGATCGGACGAGACCGGTGTTTCAGCGTGATAAGGCCGTAGACATCAATGTCTTAAAATTTAGCGTATATAACGGTTCGGATGGCCGGAAACCAAATTTGCACGAGGCTACGTATGTATTTTTCAGTATTTTCATCACGAAATAAAAAAATATTA
>OX104113.1:46640500-46690500 GCA_944474755.1 Limnoperna fortunei
CTATGTATTCCCTGTAACCAATATTTTTGTTCAATGTTAAATGTACATGTTCGCAAGTTTTTGTGTTATTTGGTATGAAATATTTTTTTATTTCGTGATGAAAATACTGAAAAATACATACGTAGCCACGTGCAAATTTGGTTTCCGGCCATCCGAACCTTTATATACGCTAAATTTTAAGACATTGATGTCTACGGCCATATCACGCTGAAAACACCGGTTCTCGTCCGATCACCGAAGTTAAGCAGCGTCGAGCCCGGTTAGTACTTGGATGGGTGACCGCCTGGGAATACCGGGTGTTGTAGACCTTTCTTTTTTGTTTTTGTCCCCTTTTTTCATTAGCATTGCCTACCACCGAATACCCCCTACCTTATGAACGTATTTATTTTATGTAAAAAATTAAATAATAAATTGAATTTTCTCCCCCTTTTATTGTTCCCTGTGTCATAGCGACGACCACCAGACGGAGGCTGCCGCTGGCTGGGGCTTGGTAGGTAAGTTAGATATTTCTCTCGAAATTCTCCCCGTCTGTCAGTATTCATGCAACATAGAATAAATTTATTTTGTCACGAAAATGTAGAACTAGACATGTAAAGCGAGACGCATTTAATGTTTTCTATGTATTCCCTGTAACCAATATTTTTGTTCAATGTTAAATGTACATGTTCGCAAGTTTTTGTGTTATTTGGTATGAAATATTTTTTTATTTCGTGATGAAAATACTGAAAAATACATACGTAGCCACGTGCAAATTTGGTTTCCGGCCATCCGAACCTTTATATACGCTAAATTTTAAGACATTGATGTCTACGGCCATATCACGCTGAAAACACCGGTTCTCGTCCGATCACCGAAGTTAAGCAGCGTCGAGCCCGGTTAGTACTTGGATGGGTGACCGCCTGGGAATACCGGGTGTTGTAGACCTTTCTTTTTTGTTTTTGTCCCCTTTTTTCATTAGCATTGCCTAGCACCGAATACCCCCTACCTTATGAACGTATTTATTTTATGTAAAAAATTAAATAATAAATTGAATTTTCTCCCCCTTTTATTGTTCCCTGTGTCATAGCGACGACCACCAGACGGAGGCTGCCGCTGGCTGGGGCTTGGTAGGTAAGTTAGATATTTCTCTCGAAATTCTCCCCGTCTGTCAGTATTCATGCAACATAGAATAAATTTATTTTGTCACGAAAATGTAGAACTAGACATGTAAAGCGAGACGCATTTAATGTTTTCTATGTATTCCCTGTAACCAATATTTTTGTTCAATGTTAAATGTACATGTTCGCAAGTTTTTGTGTTATTTGGTATGAAATATTTTTTTATTTCGTGATGAAAATACTGAAAAATACATACGTAGCCACGTGCAAATTTGGTTTCCGGCCATCCGAACCTTTATATACGCTAAATTTTAAGACATTGATGTCTACGGCCATATCACGCTGAAAACACCGGTTCTCGTCCGATCACCGAAGTTAAGCAGCGTCGAGCCCGGTTAGTACTTGGATGGGTGACCGCCTGGGAATACCGGGTGTTGTAGACCTTTCTTTTTTGTTTTTGTCCCCTTTTTTCATTAGCATTGCCTACCACCGAATACCCCCTACCTTATGAACGTATTTATTTTATGTAAAAAATTAAATAATAAATTGAATTTTCTCCCCCTTTTATTGTTCCCTGTGTCATAGCGACGACCACCAGACGGAGGCTGCCGCTGGCTGGGGCTTGGTAGGTAAGTTAGATATTTCTCTCGAAATTCTCCCCGTCTGTCAGTATTCATGCAACATAGAATAAATTTATTTTGTCACGAAAATGTAGAACTAGACATGTAAAGCGAGACGCATTTAATGTTTTCTATGTATTCCCTGTAACCAATATTTTTGTTCCATGTTAAATGTACATGTTCGCAAGTTTTTGTGTTATTTGGTATGAAATATTTTTTTATTTCGTGATGAAAATACTGAAAAATACATACGTAGCCACGTGCAAATTTGGTTTCCGGCCATCCGAACCTTTATATACGCTAAATTTTAAGACATTGATGTCTACGGCCATATCACGCTGAAAACACCGGTTCTCGTCCGATCACCGAAGTTAAGCAGCGTCGAGCCCGGTTAGTACTTGGATGGGTGACCGCCTGGGAATACCGGGTGTTGTAGACCTTTCTTTTTTGTTTTTGTCCCCTTTTTTCATTAGCATTGCCTACCACCGAATACCCCCTACCTTATGAACGTATTTATTTTATGTAAAAAATTAAATAATAAATTGAATTTTCTCCCCCTTTTATTGTTCCCTGTGTCATAGCGACGACCACCAGACGGAGGCTGCCGCTGGCTGGGGCTTGGTAGGTAAGTTAGATATTTCTCTCGAAATTCTCCCCGTCTGTCAGTATTCATGCAACATAGAATAAATTTATTTTGTCACGAAAATGTAGAACTAGACATGTAAAGCGAGACGCATTTAATGTTTTCTATGTATTCCCTGTAACCAATATTTTTGTTCCATGTTAAATGTACATGTTCGCAAGTTTTTGTGTTATTTGGTATGAAATATTTTTTTATTTCGTGATGAAAATACTGAAAAATACATACGTAGCCACGTGCAAATTTGGTTTCCGGCCATCCGAACCTTTATATACGCTAAATTTTAAGACATTGTTGTCTACGGCCATATCACGCTGAAAACACCGGTTCTCGTCCGATCACCGAAGTTAAGCAGCGTCGAGCCCGGTTAGTACTTGGATGGGTGACCGCCTGGGAATACCGGGTGTTGTAGACCTTTCTTTTTTGTTTTTGTCCCCTTTTTTCATTAGCATTGCCTACCACCGAATACCCCCTACCTTATGAACGTATTTATTTTATGTAAAAAATTAAATAATAAATTGAATTTTCTCCCCCTTTTATTGTTCCCTGTGTCATAGCGACGACCACCAGACGGAGGCTGCCGCTGGCTGGGGCTTGGTAGGTAAGTTAGATATTTCTCTCGAAATTCTCCCCGTCTGTCAGTATTCATGCAACATAGAATAAATTTATTTTGTCACGAAAATGTAGAACTAGACATGTAAAGCGAGACGCATTTAATGTTTTCTATGTATTCCCTGTAACCAATATTTTTGTTCAATGTTAAATGTACATGTTCGCAAGTTTTTGTGTTATTTGGTATGAAATATTTTTTTATTTCGTGATGAAAATACTGAAAAATACATACGTAGCCACGTGCAAATTTGGTTTCCGGCCATCCGAACCTTTATATACGCTAAATTTTAAGACATTGATGTCTACGGCCATATCACGCTGAAAACACCGGTTCTCGTCCGATCACCGAAGTTAAGCAGCGTCGAGCCCGGTTAGTACTTGGATGGGTGACCGCCTGGGAATACCGGGTGTTGTAGACCTTTCTTTTTTGTTTTTGTCCCCTTTTTTCATTAGCATTGCCTACCACCGAATACCCCCTACCTTATGAACGTATTTATTTTATGTAAAAAATTAAATAATAAATTGAATTTTCTCCCCCTTTTATTGTTCCCTGTGTCATAGCGACGACCACCAGACGGAGGCTGCCGCTGGCTGGGGCTTGGTAGGTAAGTTAGATATTTCTCTCGAAATTCTCCCCGTCTGTCAGTATTCATGCAACATAGAATAAATTTATTTTGTCACGAAAATGTAGAACTAGACATGTAAAGCGAGACGCATTTAATGTTTTCTATGTATTCCCTGTAACCAATATTTTTGTTCAATGTTAAATGTACATGTTCGCAAGTTTTTGTGTTATTTGGTATGAAATATTTTTTTATTTCGTGATGAAAATACTGAAAAATACATACGTAGCCACGTGCAAATTTGGTTTCCTTTGGTTTCCGGCCATCCGAACCTTTATATACGCTAAATTTTAAGACATTGATGTCTACGGCCATATCACGCTGAAAACACCGGTTCTCGTCCGATCACCGAAGTTAAGCAGCGTCGAGCCCGGTTAGTACTTGGATGGGTGACCGCCTGGGAATACCGGGTGTTGTAGACCTTTCTTTTTGTTTTTGTCCCCTTTTTTCATTAGCATTGCCTACCACCGAATACCCCCTACCTTATGAACGTATTTATTTTATGTAAAAAATTAAATAATAAATTGAATTTTCTCCCCCTTTTATTGTTCCCTGTGTCATAGCGACGACCACCAGACGGAGGCTGCCGCTGGCTGGGGCTTGGTAGGTAAGTTAGATATTTCTCTCGAAATTCTCCCCGTCTGTCAGTATTCATGCAACATAGAATAAATTTATTTTGTCACGAAAATGTAGAACTAGACATGTAAAGCGAGAAGCATTTAATGTTTTCTATGTATTCCCTGTAACCAATATTTTTGTTCAATGTTAAATGTACATGTTCGCAAGTTTTTGTGTTATTTGGTATGAAATATTTTTTTATTTCGTGATGAAAATACTGAAAAATACATACGTAGCCACGTGCAAATTTGGTTTCCGGCCATCCGAACCTTTATATACGCTAAATTTTAAGACATTGATGTCTACGGCCATATCACGCTGAAAACACCGGTTCTCGTCCGATCACCGAAGTTAAGCAGCGTCGAGCCCGGTTAGTACTTGGATGGGTGACCGCCTGGGAATACCGGGTGTTGTAGACCTTTCTTTTTTGTTTTTGTCCCCTTTTTTCATTAGCATTGCCTACCACCGAATACCCCCTACCTTATGAACGTATTTATTTTATGTAAAAAATTAAATAATAAATTGAATTTTCTCCCCCTTTTATTGTTCCCTGTGTCATAGCGACGACCACCAGACGGAGGCTGCCGCTGGCTGGGGCTTGGTAGGTAAGTTAGATATTTCTCTCGAAATTCTCCCCGTCTGTCAGTATTCATGCAACATAGAATAAATTTATTTTGTCACGAAAATGTAGAACTAGACATGTAAAGCGAGAAGCATTTAATGTTTTCTATGTATTCCCTGTAACCAATATTTTTGTTCAATGTTAAATGTACATTTTCGCAAGTTTTTGTGTTATTTGGTATGAAATATTTTTTTATTTCGTGATGAAAATACTGAAAAATACATACGTAGCCACGTGCAAATTTGGTTTCCGGCCATCCGAACCTTTATATACGCTAAATTTTAAGACATTGATGTCTACGGCCATATCACGCTGAAAACACCGGTTCTCGTCCGATCACCGAAGTTAAGCAGCGTCGAGCCCGGTTAGTACTTGGATGGGTGACCGCCTGGGAATACCGGGTGTTGTAGACCTTTCTTTTTTGTTTTTGTCCCCTTTTTTCATTAGCATTGCCTACCACCGAATACCCCCTACCTTATGAACGTATTTATTTTATGTAAAAAATTAAATAATAAATTGAATTTTCTCCCCCTTTTATTGTTCCCTGTGTCATAGCGACGACCACCAGACGGAGGCTGCCGCTGGCTGGGGCTTGGTAGGTAAGTTAGATATTTCTCTCGAAATTCTCCCCGTCTGTCAGTATTCATGCAACATAGAATAAATTTATTTTGTCACGAAAATGTAGAACTAGACATGTAAAGCGAGAAGCATTTAATGTTTTCTATGTATTCCCTGTAACCAATATTTTTGTTCAATGTTAAATGTACATTTTCGCAAGTTTTTGTGTTATTTGGTATGAAATATTTTTTTATTTCGTGATGAAAATACTGAAAAATACATACGTAGCCACGTGCAAATTTGGTTTCCGGCCATCCGAACCTTTATATACGCTAAATTTTAAGACATTGATGTCTACGGCCATATCACGCTGAAAACACCGGTTCTCGTCCGATCACCGAAGTTAAGCAGCGTCGAGCCCGGTTAGTACTTGGATGGGTGACCGCCTGGGAATACCGGGTGTTGTAGACCTTTCTTTTTTGTTTTTGTCCCCTTTTTTCATTAGCATTGCCTACCACCGAATACCCCCTACCTTATGAACGTATTTATTTTATGTAAAAAATTAAATAATAAATTGAATTTTCTCCCCCTTTTATTGTTCCCTGTGTCATAGCGACGACCACCAGACGGAGGCTGCCGCTGGCTGGGGCTTGGTAGGTAAGTTAGATATTTCTCTCGAAATTCTCCCCGTCTGTCAGTATTCATGCAACATAGAATAAATTTATTTTGTCACGAAAATGTAGAACTAGACATGTAAAGCGAGAAGCATTTAATGTTTTCTATGTATTCCCTGTAACCAATATTTTTGTTCAATGTTAAATGTACATTTTCGCAAGTTTTTGTGTTATTTGGTATGAAATATTTTTTTATTTCGTGATGAAAATACTGAAAAATACATACGTAGCCACGTGCAAATTTGGTTTCCGGCCATCCGAACCTTTATATACGCTAAATTTTAAGACATTGATGTCTACGGCCATATCACGCTGAAAACACCGGTTCTCGTCCGATCACCGAAGTTAAGCAGCGTCGAGCCCGGTTAGTACTTGGATGGGTGACCGCCTGGGAATACCGGGTGTTGTAGACCTTTCTTTTTTGTTTTTGTCCCCTTTTTTCATTAGCATTGCCTACCACCGAATACCCCCTACCTTATGAACGTATTTATTTTATGTAAAAAATTAAATAATAAATTGAATTTTCTCCCCCTTTTATTGTTCCCTGTGTCATAGCGACGACCACCAGACGGAGGCTGCCGCTGGCTGGGGCTTGGTAGGTAAGTTAGATATTTCTCTCGAAATTCTCCCCGTCTGTCAGTATTCATGCAACATAGAATAAATTTATTTTGTCACGAAAATGTAGAACTAGACATGTAAAGCGAGAAGCATTTAATGTTTTCTATGTATTCCCTGTAACCAATATTTTTGTTCAATGTTAAATGTACATTTTCGCAAGTTTTTGTGTTATTTGGTATGAAATATTTTTTTATTTCGTGATGAAAATACTGAAAAATACATACGTAGCCACGTGCAAATTTGGTTTCCGGCCATCCGAACCTTTATATACGCTAAATTTTAAGACATTGATGTCTACGGCCATATCACGCTGAAAACACCGGTTCTCGTCCGATCACCGAAGTTAAGCAGCGTCGAGCCCGGTTAGTACTTGGATGGGTGACCGCCTGGGAATACCGGGTGTTGTAGACCTTTCTTTTTTGTTTTTGTCCCCTTTTTTCATTAGCATTGCCTACCACCGAATACCCCCTACCTTATGAACGTATTTATTTTATGTAAAAAATTAAATAATAAATTGAATTTTCTCCCCCTTTTATTGTTCCCTGTGTCATAGCGACGACCACCAGACGGAGGCTGCCGCTGGCTGGGGCTTGGTAGGTAAGTTAGATATTTCTCTCGAAATTCTCCCCGTCTGTCAGTATTCATGCAACATAGAATAAATTTATTTTGTCACGAAAATGTAGAACTAGACATGTAAAGCGAGAAGCATTTAATGTTTTCTATGTATTCCCTGTAACCAATATTTTTGTTCAATGTTAAATGTACATTTTCGCAAGTTTTTGTGTTATTTGGTATGAAATATTTTTTTATTTCGTGATGAAAATACTGAAAAATACATACGTAGCCACGTGCAAATTTGGTTTCCGGCCATCCGAACCTTTATATACGCTAAATTTTAAGACATTGATGTCTACGGCCATATCACGCTGAAAACACCGGTTCTCGTCCGATCACCGAAGTTAAGCAGCGTCGAGCCCGGTTAGTACTTGGATGGGTGACCGCCTGGGAATACCGGGTGTTGTAGACCTTTCTTTTTTGTTTTTGTCCCCTTTTTTCATTAGCATTGCCTACCACCGAATACCCCCTACCTTATGAACGTATTTATTTTATGTAAAAAATTAAATAATAAATTGAATTTTCTCCCCCTTTTATTGTTCCCTGTGTCATAGCGACGACCACCAGACGGAGGCTGCCGCTGGCTGGGGCTTGGTAGGTAAGTTAGATATTTCTCTCGAAATTCTCCCCGTCTGTCAGTATTCATGCAACATAGAATAAATTTATTTTGTCACGAAAATGTAGAACTAGACATGTAAAGCGAGAAGCATTTAATGTTTTCTATGTATTCCCTGTAACCAATATTTTTGTTCAATGTTAAATGTACATTTTCGCAAGTTTTTGTGTTATTTGGTATGAAATATTTTTTTATTTCGTGATGAAAATACTGAAAAATACATACGTAGCCACGTGCAAATTTGGTTTCCGGCCATCCGAACCTTTATATACGCTAAATTTTAAGACATTGATGTCTACGGCCATATCACGCTGAAAACACCGGTTCTCGTCCGATCACCGAAGTTAAGCAGCGTCGAGCCCGGTTAGTACTTGGATGGGTGACCGCCTGGGAATACCGGGTGTTGTAGACCTTTCTTTTTTGTTTTTGTCCCCTTTTTTCATTAGCATTGCCTACCACCGAATACCCCCTACCTTATGAACGTATTTATTTTATGTAAAAAATTAAATAATAAATTGAATTTTCTCCCCCTTTTATTGTTCCCTGTGTCATAGCGACGACCACCAGACGGAGGCTGCCGCTGGCTGGGGCTTGGTAGGTAAGTTAGATATTTCTCTCGAAATTCTCCCCGTCTGTCAGTATTCATGCAACATAGAATAAATTTATTTTGTCACGAAAATGTAGAACTAGACATGTAAAGCGAGAAGCATTTAATGTTTTCTATGTATTCCCTGTAACCAATATTTTTGTTCAATGTTAAATGTACATTTTCGCAAGTTTTTGTGTTATTTGGTATGAAATATTTTTTTATTTCGTGATGAAAATACTGAAAAATACATACGTAGCCACGTGCAAATTTGGTTTCCGGCCATCCGAACCTTTATATACGCTAAATTTTAAGACATTGATGTCTACGGCCATATCACGCTGAAAACACCGGTTCTCGTCCGATCACCGAAGTTAAGCAGCGTCGAGCCCGGTTAGTACTTGGATGGGTGACCGCCTGGGAATACCGGGTGTTGTAGACCTTTCTTTTTTGTTTTTGTCCCCTTTTTTCATTAGCATTGCCTACCACCGAATACCCCCTACCTTATGAACGTATTTATTTTATGTAAAAAATTAAATAATAAATTGAATTTTCTCCCCCTTTTATTGTTCCCTGTGTCATAGCGACGACCACCAGACGGAGGCTGCCGCTGGCTGGGGCTTGGTAGGTAAGTTAGATATTTCTCTCGAAATTCTCCCCGTCTGTCAGTATTCATGCAACATAGAATAAATTTATTTTGTCACGAAAATGTAGAACTAGACATGTAAAGCGAGAAGCATTTAATGTTTTCTATGTATTCCCTGTAACCAATATTTTTGTTCAATGTTAAATGTACATTTTCGCAAGTTTTTGTGTTATTTGGTATGAAATATTTTTTTATTTCGTGATGAAAATACTGAAAAATACATACGTAGCCACGTGCAAATTTGGTTTCCGGCCATCCGAACCTTTATATACGCTAAATTTTAAGACATTGATGTCTACGGCCATATCACGCTGAAAACACCGGTTCTCGTCCGATCACCGAAGTTAAGCAGCGTCGAGCCCGGTTAGTACTTGGATGGGTGACCGCCTGGGAATACCGGGTGTTGTAGACCTTTCTTTTTTGTTTTTGTCCCCTTTTTTCATTAGCATTGCCTACCACCGAATACCCCCTACCTTATGAACGTATTTATTTTATGTAAAAAATTAAATAATAAATTGAATTTTCTCCCCCTTTTATTGTTCCCTGTGTCATAGCGACGACCACCAGACGGAGGCTGCCGCTGGCTGGGGCTTGGTAGGTAAGTTAGATATTTCTCTCGAAATTCTCCCCGTCTGTCAGTATTCATGCAACATAGAATAAATTTATTTTGTCACGAAAATGTAGAACTAGACATGTAAAGCGAGAAGCATTTAATGTTTTCTATGTATTCCCTGTAACCAATATTTTTGTTCAATGTTAAATGTACATTTTCGCAAGTTTTTGTGTTATTTGGTATGAAATATTTTTTTATTTCGTGATGAAAATACTGAAAAATACATACGTAGCCACGTGCAAATTTGGTTTCCGGCCATCCGAACCTTTATATACGCTAAATTTTAAGACATTGATGTCTACGGCCATATCACGCTGAAAACACCGGTTCTCGTCCGATCACCGAAGTTAAGCAGCGTCGAGCCCGGTTAGTACTTGGATGGGTGACCGCCTGGGAATACCGGGTGTTGTAGACCTTTCTTCTTTGTTTTTGTCCCCTTTTTTCATTAGCATTGCCTACCACCGAATACCCCCTACCTTATGAACGTATTTATTTTATGTAAAAAATTAAATAATAAATTGAATTTTCTCCCCCTTTTATTGTTCCCTGTGTCATAGCGACGACCACCAGACGGAGGCTGCCGCTGGCTGGGGCTTGGTAGGTAAGTTAGATATTTCTCTCGAAATTCTCCCCGTCTGTCAGTATTCATGCAACATAGAATAAATTTATTTTGTCACGAAAATGTAGAACTAGACATGTAAAGCGAGAAGCATTTAATGTTTTCTATGTATTCCCTGTAACCAATATTTTTGTTCAATGTTAAATGTACATTTTCGCAAGTTTTTGTGTTATTTGGTATGAAATATTTTTTTATTTCGTGATGAAAATACTGAAAAATACATACGTAGCCACGTGCAAATTTGGTTTCCGGCCATCCGAACCTTTATATACGCTAAATTTTAAGACATTGATGTCTACGGCCATATCACGCTGAAAACACCGGTTCTCGTCCGATCACCGAAGTTAAGCAGCGTCGAGCCCGGTTAGTACTTGGATGGGTGACCGCCTGGGAATACCGGGTGTTGTAGACCTTTCTTTTTTGTTTTTGTCCCCTTTTTTCATTAGCATTGCCTACCACCGAATACCCCCTACCTTATGAACGTATTTATTTTATGTAAAAAATTAAATAATAAATTGAATTTTCTCCCCCTTTTATTGTTCCCTGTGTCATAGCGACGACCACCAGACGGAGGCTGCCGCTGGCTGGGGCTTGGTAGGTAAGTTAGATATTTCTCTCGAAATTCTCCCCGTCTGTCAGTATTCATGCAACATAGAATAAATTTATTTTGTCACGAAAATGTAGAACTAGACATGTAAAGCGAGAAGCATTTAATGTTTTCTATGTATTCCCTGTAACCAATATTTTTGTTCAATGTTAAATGTACATTTTCGCAAGTTTTTGTGTTATTTGGTATGAAATATTTTTTTATTTCGTGATGAAAATACTGAAAAATACATACGTAGCCACGTGCAAATTTGGTTTCCGGCCATCCGAACCTTTATATACGCTAAATTTTAAGACATTGATGTCTACGGCCATATCACGCTGAAAACACCGGTTCTCGTCCGATCACCGAAGTTAAGCAGCGTCGAGCCCGGTTAGTACTTGGATGGGTGACCGCCTGGGAATACCGGGTGTTGTAGACCTTTCTTTTTTGTTTTTGTCCCCTTTTTTCATTAGCATTGCCTACCACCGAATACCCCCTACCTTATGAACGTATTTATTTTATGTAAAAAATTAAATAATAAATTGAATTTTCTCCCCCTTTTATTGTTCCCTGTGTCATAGCGACGACCACCAGACGGAGGCTGCCGCTGGCTGGGGCTTGGTAGGTAAGTTAGATATTTCTCTCGAAATTCTCCCCGTCTGTCAGTATTCATGCAACATAGAATAAATTTATTTTGTCACGAAAATGTAGAACTAGACATGTAAAGCGAGAAGCATTTAATGTTTTCTATGTATTCCCTGTAACCAATATTTTTGTTCAATGTTAAATGTACATTTTCGCAAGTTTTTGTGTTATTTGGTATGAAATATTTTTTTATTTCGTGATGAAAATACTGAAAAATACATACGTAGCCACGTGCAAATTTGGTTTCCGGCCATCCGAACCTTTATATACGCTAAATTTTAAGACATTGATGTCTACGGCCATATCACGCTGAAAACACCGGTTCTCGTCCGATCACCGAAGTTAAGCAGCGTCGAGCCCGGTTAGTACTTGGATGGGTGACCGCCTGGGAATACCGGGTGTTGTAGACCTTTCTTTTTTGTTTTTGTCCCCTTTTTTCATTAGCATTGCCTACCACCGAATACCCCCTACCTTATGAACGTATTTATTTTATGTAAAAAATTAAATAATAAATTGAATTTTCTCCCCCTTTTATTGTTCCCTGTGTCATAGCGACGACCACCAGACGGAGGCTGCCGCTGGCTGGGGCTTGGTAGGTAAGTTAGATATTTCTCTCGAAATTCTCCCCGTCTGTCAGTATTCATGCAACATAGAATAAATTTATTTTGTCACGAAAATGTAGAACTAGACATGTAAAGCGAGAAGCATTTAATGTTTTCTATGTATTCCCTGTAACCAATATTTTTGTTCAATGTTAAATGTACATTTTCGCAAGTTTTTGTGTTATTTGGTATGAAATATTTTTTTATTTCGTGATGAAAATACTGAAAAATACATACGTAGCCACGTGCAAATTTGGTTTCCGGCCATCCGAACCTTTATATACGCTAAATTTTAAGACATTGATGTCTACGGCCATATCACGCTGAAAACACCGGTTCTCGTCCGATCACCGAAGTTAAGCAGCGTCGAGCCCGGTTAGTACTTGGATGGGTGACCGCCTGGGAATACCGGGTGTTGTAGACCTTTCTTTTTTGTTTTTGTCCCCTTTTTTCATTAGCATTGCCTACCACCGAATACCCCCTACCTTATGAACGTATTTATTTTATGTAAAAAATTAAATAATAAATTGAATTTTCTCCCCCTTTTATTGTTCCCTGTGTCATAGCGACGACCACCAGACGGAGGCTGCCGCTGGCTGGGGCTTGGTAGGTAAGTTAGATATTTCTCTCGAAATTCTCCCCGTCTGTCAGTATTCATGCAACATAGAATAAATTTATTTTGTCACGAAAATGTAGAACTAGACATGTAAAGCGAGAAGCATTTAATGTTTTCTATGTATTCCCTGTAACCAATATTTTTGTTCAATGTTAAATGTACATTTTCGCAAGTTTTTGTGTTATTTGGTATGAAATATTTTTTTATTTCGTGATGAAAATACTGAAAAATACATACGTAGCCACGTGCAAATTTGGTTTCCGGCCATCCGAACCTTTATATACGCTAAATTTTAAGACATTGATGTCTACGGCCATATCACGCTGAAAACACCGGTTCTCGTCCGATCACCGAAGTTAAGCAGCGTCGAGCCCGGTTAGTACTTGGATGGGTGACCGCCTGGGAATACCGGGTGTTGTAGACCTTTCTTTTTTGTTTTTGTCCCCTTTTTTCATTAGCATTGCCTACCACCGAATACCCCCTACCTTATGAACGTATTTATTTTATGTAAAAAATTAAATAATAAATTGAATTTTCTCCCCCTTTTATTGTTCCCTGTGTCATAGCGACGACCACCAGACGGAGGCTGCCGCTGGCTGGGGCTTGGTAGGTAAGTTAGATATTTCTCTCGAAATTCTCCCCGTCTGTCAGTATTCATGCAACATAGAATAAATTTATTTTGTCACGAAAATGTAGAACTAGACATGTAAAGCGAGAAGCATTTAATGTTTTCTATGTATTCCCTGTAACCAATATTTTTGTTCAATGTTAAATGTACATTTTCGCAAGTTTTTGTGTTATTTGGTATGAAATATTTTTTTATTTCGTGATGAAAATACTGAAAAATACATACGTAGCCACGTGCAAATTTGGTTTCCGGCCATCCGAACCTTTATATACGCTAAATTTTAAGACATTGATGTCTACGGCCATATCACGCTGAAAACACCGGTTCTCGTCCGATCACCGAAGTTAAGCAGCGTCGAGCCCGGTTAGTACTTGGATGGGTGACCGCCTGGGAATACCGGGTGTTGTAGACCTTTCTTTTTTGTTTTTGTCCCCTTTTTTCATTAGCATTGCCTACCACCGAATACCCCCTACCTTATGAACGTATTTATTTTATGTAAAAAATTAAATAATAAATTGAATTTTCTCCCCCTTTTATTGTTCCCTGTGTCATAGCGACGACCACCAGACGGAGGCTGCCGCTGGCTGGGGCTTGGTAGGTAAGTTAGATATTTCTCTCGAAATTCTCCCCGTCTGTCAGTATTCATGCAACATAGAATAAATTTATTTTGTCACGAAAATGTAGAACTAGACATGTAAAGCGAGAAGCATTTAATGTTTTCTATGTATTCCCTGTAACCAATATTTTTGTTCAATGTTAAATGTACATTTTCGCAAGTTTTTGTGTTATTTGGTATGAAATATTTTTTTATTTCGTGATGAAAATACTGAAAAATACATACGTAGCCACGTGCAAATTTGGTTTCCGGCCATCCGAACCTTTATATACGCTAAATTTTAAGACATTGATGTCTACGGCCATATCACGCTGAAAACACCGGTTCTCGTCCGATCACCGAAGTTAAGCAGCGTCGAGCCCGGTTAGTACTTGGATGGGTGACCGCCTGGGAATACCGGGTGTTGTAGACCTTTCATTTTTGTTTTTGTCCCCTTTTTTCATTAGCATTGCCTACCACCGAATACCCCCTACCTTATGAACGTATTTATTTTATGTAAAAAATTAAATAATAAATTGAATTTTCTCCCCCTTTTATTGTTCCCTGTGTCATAGCGACGACCACCAGACGGAGGCTGCCGCTGGCTGGGGCTTGGTAGGTAAGTTAGATATTTCTCTCGAAATTCTCCCCGTCTGTCAGTATTCATGCAACATAGAATAAATTTATTTTGTCACGAAAATGTAGAACTAGACATGTAAAGCGAGAAGCATTTAATGTTTTCTATGTATTCCCTGTAACCAATATTTTTGTTCAATGTTAAATGTACATTTTCGCAAGTTTTTGTGTTATTTGGTATGAAATATTTTTTTATTTCGTGATGAAAATACTGAAAAATACATACGTAGCCACGTGCAAATTTGGTTTCCGGCCATCCGAACCTTTATATACGCTAAATTTTAAGACATTGATGTCTACGGCCATATCACGCTGAAAACACCGGTTCTCGTCCGATCACCGAAGTTAAGCAGCGTCGAGCCCGGTTAGTACTTGGATGGGTGACCGCCTGGGAATACCGGGTGTTGTAGACCTTTCTTTTTTGTTTTTGTCCCCTTTTTTCATTAGCATTGCCTACCACCGAATACCCCCTACCTTATGAACGTATTTATTTTATGTAAAAAATTAAATAATAAATTGAATTTTCTCCCCCTTTTATTGTTCCCTGTGTCATAGCGACGACCACCAGACGGAGGCTGCCGCTGGCTGGGGCTTGGTAGGTAAGTTAGATATTTCTCTCGAAATTCTCCCCGTCTGTCAGTATTCATGCAACATAGAATAAATTTATTTTGTCACGAAAATGTAGAACTAGACATGTAAAGCGAGAAGCATTTAATGTTTTCTATGTATTCCCTGTAACCAATATTTTTGTTCAATGTTAAATGTACATTTTCGCAAGTTTTTGTGTTATTTGGTATGAAATATTTTTTTATTTCGTGATGAAAATACTGAAAAATACATACGTAGCCACGTGCAAATTTGGTTTCCGGCCATCCGAACCTTTATATACGCTAAATTTTAAGACATTGATGTCTACGGCCATATCACGCTGAAAACACCGGTTCTCGTCCGATCACCGAAGTTAAGCAGCGTCGAGCCCGGTTAGTACTTGGATGGGTGACCGCCTGGGAATACCGGGTGTTGTAGACCTTTCTTTTTTGTTTTTGTCCCCTTTTTTCATTAGCATTGCCTACCACCGAATACCCCCTACCTTATGAACGTATTTATTTTATGTAAAAAATTAAATAATAAATTGAATTTTCTCCCCCTTTTATTGTTCCCTGTGTCATAGCGACGACCACCAGACGGAGGCTGCCGCTGGCTGGGGCTTGGTAGGTAAGTTAGATATTTCTCTCGAAATTCTCCCCGTCTGTCAGTATTCATGCAACATAGAATAAATTTATTTTGTCACGAAAATGTAGAACTAGACATGTAAAGCGAGAAGCATTTAATGTTTTCTATGTATTCCCTGTAACCAATATTTTTGTTCAATGTTAAATGTACATTTTCGCAAGTTTTTGTGTTATTTGGTATGAAATATTTTTTTATTTCGTGATGAAAATACTGAAAAATACATACGTAGCCACGTGCAAATTTGGTTTCCGGCCATCCGAACCTTTATATACGCTAAATTTTAAGACATTGATGTCTACGGCCATATCACGCTGAAAACACCGGTTCTCGTCCGATCACCGAAGTTAAGCAGCGTCGAGCCCGGTTAGTACTTGGATGGGTGACCGCCTGGGAATACCGGGTGTTGTAGACCTTTCTTTTTTGTTTTTGTCCCCTTTTTTCATTAGCATTGCCTACCACCGAATACCCCCTACCTTATGAACGTATTTATTTTATGTAAAAAATTAAATAATAAATTGAATTTTCTCCCCCTTTTATTGTTCCCTGTGTCATAGCGACGACCACCAGACGGAGGCTGCCGCTGGCTGGGGCTTGGTAGGTAAGTTAGATATTTCTCTCGAAATTCTCCCCGTCTGTCAGTATTCATGCAACATAGAATAAATTTATTTTGTCACGAAAATGTAGAACTAGACATGTAAAGCGAGAAGCATTTAATGTTTTCTATGTATTCCCTGTAACCAATATTTTTGTTCAATGTTAAATGTACATTTTCGCAAGTTTTTGTGTTATTTGGTATGAAATATTTTTTTATTTCGTGATGAAAATACTGAAAAATACATACGTAGCCACGTGCAAATTTGGTTTCCGGCCATCCAAACCTTTATATACGCTAAATTTTAAGACATTGATGTCTACGGCCATATCACGCTGAAAACACCGGTTCTCGTCCGATCACCGAAGTTAAGCAGCGTCGAGCCCGGTTAGTACTTGGATGGGTGAACGCCTGGGAATACCGGGTGTTGTAGACCTTTCTTTTTTGTTTTTGTCCCCTTTTTTCATTAGCATTGCCTACCACCGAATACCCCCTACCTTATGAACGTATTTATTTTATGTAAAAAATTAAATAATAAATTGAATTTTCTCCCCCTTTTATTGTTCCCTGTGTCATAGCGACGACCACCAGACGGAGGCTGCCGCTGGCTGGGGCTTGGTAGGTAAGTTAGATATTTCTCTCGAAATTCTCCCCGTCTGTCAGTATTCATGCAACATAGAATAAATTTATTTTGTCACGAAAATGTAGAACTAGACATGTAAAGCGAGAAGCATTTAATGTTTTCTATGTATTCCCTGTAACCAATATTTTTGTTCAATGTTAAATGTACATTTTCGCAAGTTTTTGTGTTATTTGGTATGAAATATTTTTTTATTTCGTGATGAAAATACTGAAAAATACATACGTAGCCACGTGCAAATTTGGTTTCCGGCCATCCGAACCTTTATATACGCTAAATTTTAAGACATTGATGTCTACGGCCATATCACGCTGAAAACACCGGTTCTCGTCCGATCACCGAAGTTAAGCAGCGTCGAGCCCGGTTAGTACTTGGATGGGTGACCGCCTGGGAATATCGGGTGTTGTAGACCTTTCTTTTTTGTTTTTGTCCCCTTTTTTCATTAGCATTGCCTACCACCGAATACCCCCTACCTTATGAACGTATTTATTTTATGTAAAAAATTAAATAATAAATTGAATTTTCTCCCCCTTTTATTGTTCCCTGTGTCATAGCGACGACCACCAGACGGAGGCTGCCGCTGGCTGGGGCTTGGTAGGTAAGTTAGATATTTCTCTCGAAATTCTCCCCGTCTGTCAGTATTCATGCAACATAGAATAAATTTATTTTGTCACGAAAATGTAGAACTAGACATGTAAAGCGAGAAGCATTTAATGTTTTCTATGTATTCCCTGTAACCAATATTTTTGTTCAATGTTAAATGTACATTTTCGCAAGTTTTTGTGTTATTTGGTATGAAATATTTTTTTATTTCGTGATGAAAATACTGAAAAATACATACGTAGCCACGTGCAAATTTGGTTTCCGGCCATCCGAACCTTTATATACGCTAAATTTTAAGACATTGATGTCTACGGCCATATCACGCTGAAAACACCGGTTCTCGTCCGATCACCGAAGTTAAGCAGCGTCGAGCCCGGTTAGTACTTGGATGGGTGACCGCCTGGGAATACCGGGTGTTGTAGACCTTTCTTTTTTGTTTTTGTCCCCTTTTTTCATTAGCATTGCCTACCACCGAATACCCCCTACCTTATGAACGTATTTATTTTATGTAAAAAATTAAATAATAAATTGAATTTTCTCCCCCTTTTATTGTTCCCTGTGTCATAGCGACGACCACCAGACGGAGGCTGCCGCTGGCTGGGGCTTGGTAGGTAAGTTAGATATTTCTCTCGAAATTCTCCCCGTCTGTCAGTATTCATGCAACATAGAATAAATTTATTTTGTCACGAAAATGTAGAACTAGACATGTAAAGCGAGAAGCATTTAATGTTTTCTATGTATTCCCTGTAACCAATATTTTTGTTCAATGTTAAATGTACATTTTCGCAAGTTTTTGTGTTATTTGGTATGAAATATTTTTTTATTTCGTGATGAAAATACTGAAAAATACATACGTAGCCACGTGCAAATTTGGTTTCCGGCCATCCGAACCTTTATATACGCTAAATTTTAAGACATTGATGTCTACGGCCATATCACGCTGAAAACACCGGTTCTCGTCCGATCACCGAAGTTAAGCAGCGTCGAGCCCGGTTAGTACTTGGATGGGTGACCGCCTGGGAATACCGGGTGTTGTAGACCTTTCTTTTTTGTTTTTGTCCCCTTTTTTCATTAGCATTGCCTACCACCGAATACCCCCTACCTTATGAACGTATTTATTTTATGTAAAAAATTAAATAATAAATTGAATTTTCTCCCCCTTTTATTGTTCCCTGTGTCATAGCGACGACCACCAGACGGAGGCTGCCGCTGGCTGGGGCTTGGTAGGTAAGTTAGATATTTCTCTCGAAATTCTCCCCGTCTGTCAGTATTCATGCAACATAGAATAAATTTATTTTGTCACGAAAATGTAGAACTAGACATGTAAAGCGAGAAGCATTTAATGTTTTCTATGTATTCCCTGTAACCAATATTTTTGTTCAATGTTAAATGTACATTTTCGCAAGTTTTTGTGTTATTTGGTATGAAATATTTTTTTATTTCGTGATGAAAATACTGAAAAATACATACGTAGCCACGTGCAAATTTGGTTTCCGGCCATCCGAACCTTTATATACGCTAAATTTTAAGACATTGATGTCTACGGCCATATCACGCTGAAAACACCGGTTCTCGTCCGATCACCGAAGTTAAGCAGCGTCGAGCCCGGTTAGTACTTGGATGGGTGACCGCCTGGGAATACCGGGTGTTGTAGACCTTTCTTTTTTGTTTTTGTCCCCTTTTTTCATTAGCATTGCCTACCACCGAATACCCCCTACCTTATGAACGTATTTATTTTATGTAAAAAATTAAATAATAAATTGAATTTTCTCCCCCTTTTATTGTTCCCTGTGTCATAGCGACGACCACCAGACGGAGGCTGCCGCTGGCTGGGGCTTGGTAGGTAAGTTAGATATTTCTCTCGAAATTCTCCCCGTCTGTCAGTATTCATGCAACATAGAATAAATTTATTTTGTCACGAAAATGTAGAACTAGACATGTAAAGCGAGAAGCATTTAATGTTTTCTATGTATTCCCTGTAACCAATATTTTTGTTCAATGTTAAATGTACATTTTCGCAAGTTTTTGTGTTATTTGGTATGAAATATTTTTTTATTTCGTGATGAAAATACTGAAAAATACATACGTAGCCACGTGCAAATTTGGTTTCCGGCCATCCGAACCTTTATATACGCTAAATTTTAAGACATTGATGTCTACGGCCATATCACGCTGAAAACACCGGTTCTCGTCCGATCACCGAAGTTAAGCAGCGTCGAGCCCGGTTAGTACTTGGATGGGTGACCGCCTGGGAATACCGGGTGTTGTAGACCTTTCTTTTTTGTTTTTGTCCCCTTTTTTCATTAGCATTGCCTACCACCGAATACCCCCTACCTTATGAACGTATTTATTTTATGTAAAAAATTAAATAATAAATTGAATTTTCTCCCCCTTTTATTGTTCCCTGTGTCATAGCGACGACCACCAGACGGAGGCTGCCGCTGGCTGGGGCTTGGTAGGTAAGTTAGATATTTCTCTCGAAATTCTCCCCGTCTGTCAGTATTCATGCAACATAGAATAAATTTATTTTGTCACGAAAATGTAGAACTAGACATGTAAAGCGAGAAGCATTTAATGTTTTCTATGTATTCCCTGTAACCAATATTTTTGTTCAATGTTAAATGTACATTTTCGCAAGTTTTTGTGTTATTTGGTATGAAATATTTTTTTATTTCGTGATGAAAATACTGAAAAATACATACGTAGCCACGTGCAAATTTGGTTTCCGGCCATCCGAACCTTTATATACGCTAAATTTTAAGACATTGATGTCTACGGCCATATCACGCTGAAAACACCGGTTCTCGTCCGATCACCGAAGTTAAGCAGCGTCGAGCCCGGTTAGTACTTGGATGGGTGACCGCCTGGGAATACCGGGTGTTGTAGACCTTTCTTTTTTGTTTTTGTCCCCTTTTTTCATTAGCATTGCCTACCACCGAATACCCCCTACCTTATGAACGTATTTATTTTATGTAAAAAATTAAATAATAAATTGAATTTTCTCCCCCTTTTATTGTTCCCTGTGTCATAGCGACGACCACCAGACGGAGGCTGCCGCTGGCTGGGGCTTGGTAGGTAAGTTAGATATTTCTCTCGAAATTCTCCCCGTCTGTCAGTATTCATGCAACATAGAATAAATTTATTTTGTCACGAAAATGTAGAACTAGACATGTAAAGCGAGAAGCATTTAATGTTTTCTATGTATTCCCTGTAACCAATATTTTTGTTCAATGTTAAATGTACATTTTCGCAAGTTTTTGTGTTATTTGGTATGAAATATTTTTTTATTTCGTGATGAAAATACTGAAAAATACATACGTAGCCACGTGCAAATTTGGTTTCCGGCCATCCGAACCTTTATATACGCTAAATTTTAAGACATTGATGTCTACGGCCATATCACGCTGAAAACACCGGTTCTCGTCCGATCACCGAAGTTAAGCAGCGTCGAGCCCGGTTAGTACTTGGATGGGTGACCGCCTGGGAATACCGGGTGTTGTAGACCTTTCTTTTTTGTTTTTGTCCCCTTTTTTCATTAGCATTGCCTACCACCGAATACCCCCTACCTTATGAACGTATTTATTTTATGTAAAAAATTAAATAATAAATTGAATTTTCTCCCCCTTTTATTGTTCCCTGTGTCATAGCGACGACCACCAGACGGAGGCTGCCGCTGGCTGGGGCTTGGTAGGTAAGTTAGATATTTCTCTCGAAATTCTCCCCGTCTGTCAGTATTCATGCAACATAGAATAAATTTATTTTGTCACGAAAATGTAGAACTAGACATGTAAAGCGAGAAGCATTTAATGTTTTCTATGTATTCCCTGTAACCAATATTTTTGTTCAATGTTAAATGTACATTTTCGCAAGTTTTTGTGTTATTTGGTATGAAATATTTTTTTATTTCGTGATGAAAATACTGAAAAATACATACGTAGCCACGTGCAAATTTGGTTTCCGGCCATCCGAACCTTTATATACGCTAAATTTTAAGACATTGATGTCTACGGCCATATCACGCTGAAAACACCGGTTCTCGTCCGATCACCGAAGTTAAGCAGCGTCGAGCCCGGTTAGTACTTGGATGGGTGACCGCCTGGGAATACCGGGTGTTGTAGACCTTTCTTTTTTGTTTTTGTCCCCTTTTTTCATTAGCATTGCCTACCACCGAATACCCCCTACCTTATGAACGTATTTATTTTATGTAAAAAATTAAATAATAAATTGAATTTTCTCCCCCTTTTATTGTTCCCTGTGTCATAGCGACGACCACCAGACGGAGGCTGCCGCTGGCTGGGGCTTGGTAGGTAAGTTAGATATTTCTCTCGAAATTCTCCCCGTCTGTCAGTATTCATGCAACATAGAATAAATTTATTTTGTCACGAAAATGTAGAACTAGACATGTAAAGCGAGAAGCATTTAATGTTTTCTATGTATTCCCTGTAACCAATATTTTTGTTCAATGTTAAATGTACATTTTCGCAAGTTTTTGTGTTATTTGGTATGAAATATTTTTTTATTTCGTGATGAAAATACTGAAAAATACATACGTAGCCACGTGCAAATTTGGTTTCCGGCCATCCGAACCTTTATATACGCTAAATTTTAAGACATTGATGTCTACGGCCATATCACGCTGAAAACACCGGTTCTCGTCCGATCACCGAAGTTAAGCAGCGTCGAGCCCGGTTAGTACTTGGATGGGTGACCGCCTGGGAATACCGGGTGTTGTAGACCTTTCTTTTTTGTTTTTGTCCCCTTTTTTCATTAGCATTGCCTACCACCGAATACCCCCTACCTTATGAACGTATTTATTTTATGTAAAAAATTAAATAATAAATTGAATTTTCTCCCCCTTTTATTGTTCCCTGTGTCATAGCGACGACCACCAGACGGAGGCTGCCGCTGGCTGGGGCTTGGTAGGTAAGTTAGATATTTCTCTCGAAATTCTCCCCGTCTGTCAGTATTCATGCAACATAGAATAAATTTATTTTGTCACGAAAATGTAGAACTAGACATGTAAAGCGAGAAGCATTTAATGTTTTCTATGTATTCCCTGTAACCAATATTTTTGTTCAATGTTAAATGTACATTTTCGCAAGTTTTTGTGTTATTTGGTATGAAATATTTTTTTATTTCGTGATGAAAATACTGAAAAATACATACGTAGCCACGTGCAAATTTGGTTTCCGGCCATCCGAACCTTTATATACGCTAAATTTTAAGACATTGATGTCTACGGCCATATCACGCTGAAAACACCGGTTCTCGTCCGATCACCGAAGTTAAGCAGCGTCGAGCCCGGTTAGTACTTGGATGGGTGACCGCCTGGGAATACCGGGTGTTGTAGACCTTTCTTTTTTGTTTTTGTCCCCTTTTTTCATTAGCATTGCCTACCACCGAATACCCCCTACCTTATGAACGTATTTATTTTATGTAAAAAATTAAATAATAAATTGAATTTTCTCCCCCTTTTATTGTTCCCTGTGTCATAGCGACGACCACCAGACGGAGGCTGCCGCTGGCTGGGGCTTGGTAGGTAAGTTAGATATTTCTCTCGAAATTCTCCCCGTCTGTCAGTATTCATGCAACATAGAATAAATTTATTTTGTCACGAAAATGTAGAACTAGACATGTAAAGCGAGAAGCATTTAATGTTTTCTATGTATTCC
This sequence comes from Limnoperna fortunei, assembly GCA_944474755.1. Lineage (NCBI taxonomy): Eukaryota > Metazoa > Mollusca > Bivalvia > Mytilida > Modiolidae > Limnoperna > Limnoperna fortunei. The sequence continues at coordinate 46,663,929 of OX104113.1, forward strand.
CTGTAACCAATATTTTTGTTCAATGTTAAATGTACATTTTCGCAAGTTTTTGTGTTATTTGGTATGAAATATTTTTTTATTTCGTGATGAAAATACTGAAAAATACATACGTAGCCACGTGCAAATTTGGTTTCCGGCCATCCGAACCTTTATATACGCTAAATTTTAAGACATTGATGTCTACGGCCATATCACGCTGAAAACACCGGTTCTCGTCCGATCACCGAAGTTAAGCAGCGTCGAGCCCGGTTAGTACTTGGATGGGTGACCGCCTGGGAATACCGGGTGTTGTAGACCTTTCTTTTTTGTTTTTGTCCCCTTTTTTCATTAGCATTGCCTACCACCGAATACCCCCTACCTTATGAACGTATTTATTTTATGTAAAAAATTAAATAATAAATTGAATTTTCTCCCCCTTTTATTGTTCCCTGTGTCATAGCGACGACCACCAGACGGAGGCTGCCGCTGGCTGGGGCTTGGTAGGTAAGTTAGATATTTCTCTCGAAATTCTCCCCGTCTGTCAGTATTCATGCAACATAGAATAAATTTATTTTGTCACGAAAATGTAGAACTAGACATGTAAAGCGAGAAGCATTTAATGTTTTCTATGTATTCCCTGTAACCAATATTTTTGTTCAATGTTAAATGTACATTTTCGCAAGTTTTTGTGTTATTTGGTATGAAATATTTTTTTATTTCGTGATGAAAATACTGAAAAATACATACGTAGCCACGTGCAAATTTGGTTTCCGGCCATCCGAACCTTTATATACGCTAAATTTTAAGACATTGATGTCTACGGCCATATCACGCTGAAAACACCGGTTCTCGTCCGATCACCGAAGTTAAGCAGCGTCGAGCCCGGTTAGTACTTGGATGGGTGACCGCCTGGGAATACCGGGTGTTGTAGACCTTTCTTTTTTGTTTTTGTCCCCTTTTTTCATTAGCATTGCCTACCACCGAATACCCCCTACCTTATGAACGTATTTATTTTATGTAAAAAATTAAATAATAAATTGAATTTTCTCCCCCTTTTATTGTTCCCTGTGTCATAGCGACGACCACCAGACGGAGGCTGCCGCTGGCTGGGGCTTGGTAGGTAAGTTAGATATTTCTCTCGAAATTCTCCCCGTCTGTCAGTATTCATGCAACATAGAATAAATTTATTTTGTCACGAAAATGTAGAACTAGACATGTAAAGCGAGAAGCATTTAATGTTTTCTATGTATTCCCTGTAACCAATATTTTTGTTCAATGTTAAATGTACATTTTCGCAAGTTTTTGTGTTATTTGGTATGAAATATTTTTTTATTTCGTGATGAAAATACTGAAAAATACATACGTAGCCACGTGCAAATTTGGTTTCCGGCCATCCGAACCTTTATATACGCTAAATTTTAAGACATTGATGTCTACGGCCATATCACGCTGAAAACACCGGTTCTCGTCCGATCACCGAAGTTAAGCAGCGTCGAGCCCGGTTAGTACTTGGATGGGTGACCGCCTGGGAATACCGGGTGTTGTAGACCTTTCTTTTTTGTTTTTGTCCCCTTTTTTCATTAGCATTGCCTACCACCGAATACCCCCTACCTTATGAACGTATTTATTTTATGTAAAAAATTAAATAATAAATTGAATTTTCTCCCCCTTTTATTGTTCCCTGTGTCATAGCGACGACCACCAGACGGAGGCTGCCGCTGGCTGGGGCTTGGTAGGTAAGTTAGATATTTCTCTCGAAATTCTCCCCGTCTGTCAGTATTCATGCAACATAGAATAAATTTATTTTGTCACGAAAATGTAGAACTAGACATGTAAAGCGAGAAGCATTTAATGTTTTCTATGTATTCCCTGTAACCAATATTTTTGTTCAATGTTAAATGTACATTTTCGCAAGTTTTTGTGTTATTTGGTATGAAATATTTTTTTATTTCGTGATGAAAATACTGAAAAATACATACGTAGCCACGTGCAAATTTGGTTTCCGGCCATCCGAACCTTTATATACGCTAAATTTTAAGACATTGATGTCTACGGCCATATCACGCTGAAAACACCGGTTCTCGTCCGATCACCGAAGTTAAGCAGCGTCGAGCCCGGTTAGTACTTGGATGGGTGACCGCCTGGGAATACCGGGTGTTGTAGACCTTTCTTTTTTGTTTTTGTCCCCTTTTTTCATTAGCATTGCCTACCACCGAATACCCCCTACCTTATGAACGTATTTATTTTATGTAAAAAATTAAATAATAAATTGAATTTTCTCCCCCTTTTATTGTTCCCTGTGTCATAGCGACGACCACCAGACGGAGGCTGCCGCTGGCTGGGGCTTGGTAGGTAAGTTAGATATTTCTCTCGAAATTCTCCCCGTCTGTCAGTATTCATGCAACATAGAATAAATTTATTTTGTCACGAAAATGTAGAACTAGACATGTAAAGCGAGAAGCATTTAATGTTTTCTATGTATTCCCTGTAACCAATATTTTTGTTCAATGTTAAATGTACATTTTCGCAAGTTTTTGTGTTATTTGGTATGAAATATTTTTTTATTTCGTGATGAAAATACTGAAAAATACATACGTAGCCACGTGCAAATTTGGTTTCCGGCCATCCGAACCTTTATATACGCTAAATTTTAAGACATTGATGTCTACGGCCATATCACGCTGAAAACACCGGTTCTCGTCCGATCACCGAAGTTAAGCAGCGTCGAGCCCGGTTAGTACTTGGATGGGTGACCGCCTGGGAATACCGGGTGTTGTAGACCTTTCTTTTTTGTTTTTGTCCCCTTTTTTCATTAGCATTGCCTACCACCGAATACCCCCTACCTTATGAACGTATTTATTTTATGTAAAAAATTAAATAATAAATTGAATTTTCTCCCCCTTTTATTGTTCCCTGTGTCATAGCGACGACCACCAGACGGAGGCTGCCGCTGGCTGGGGCTTGGTAGGTAAGTTAGATATTTCTCTCGAAATTCTCCCCGTCTGTCAGTATTCATGCAACATAGAATAAATTTATTTTGTCACGAAAATGTAGAACTAGACATGTAAAGCGAGAAGCATTTAATGTTTTCTATGTATTCCCTGTAACCAATATTTTTGTTCAATGTTAAATGTACATTTTCGCAAGTTTTTGTGTTATTTGGTATGAAATATTTTTTTATTTCGTGATGAAAATACTGAAAAATACATACGTAGCCACGTGCAAATTTGGTTTCCGGCCATCCGAACCTTTATATACGCTAAATTTTAAGACATTGATGTCTACGGCCATATCACGCTGAAAACACCGGTTCTCGTCCGATCACCGAAGTTAAGCAGCGTCGAGCCCGGTTAGTACTTGGATGGGTGACCGCCTGGGAATACCGGGTGTTGTAGACCTTTCTTTTTTGTTTTTGTCCCCTTTTTTCATTAGCATTGCCTACCACCGAATACCCCCTACCTTATGAACGTATTTATTTTATGTAAAAAATTAAATAATAAATTGAATTTTCTCCCCCTTTTATTGTTCCCTGTGTCATAGCGACGACCACCAGACGGAGGCTGCCGCTGGCTGGGGCTTGGTAGGTAAGTTAGATATTTCTCTCGAAATTCTCCCCGTCTGTCAGTATTCATGCAACATAGAATAAATTTATTTTGTCACGAAAATGTAGAACTAGACATGTAAAGCGAGAAGCATTTAATGTTTTCTATGTATTCCCTGTAACCAATATTTTTGTTCAATGTTAAATGTACATTTTCGCAAGTTTTTGTGTTATTTGGTATGAAATATTTTTTTATTTCGTGATGAAAATACTGAAAAATACATACGTAGCCACGTGCAAATTTGGTTTCCGGCCATCCGAACCTTTATATACGCTAAATTTTAAGACATTGATGTCTACGGCCATATCACGCTGAAAACACCGGTTCTCGTCCGATCACCGAAGTTAAGCAGCGTCGAGCCCGGTTAGTACTTGGATGGGTGACCGCCTGGGAATACCGGGTGTTGTAGACCTTTCTTTTTTGTTTTTGTCCCCTTTTTTCATTAGCATTGCCTACCACCGAATACCCCCTACCTTATGAACGTATTTATTTTATGTAAAAAATTAAATAATAAATTGAATTTTCTCCCCCTTTTATTGTTCCCTGTGTCATAGCGACGACCACCAGACGGAGGCTGCCGCTGGCTGGGGCTTGGTAGGTAAGTTAGATATTTCTCTCGAAATTCTCCCCGTCTGTCAGTATTCATGCAACATAGAATAAATTTATTTTGTCACGAAAATGTAGAACTAGACATGTAAAGCGAGAAGCATTTAATGTTTTCTATGTATTCCCTGTAACCAATATTTTTGTTCAATGTTAAATGTACATTTTCGCAAGTTTTTGTGTTATTTGGTATGAAATATTTTTTTATTTCGTGATGAAAATACTGAAAAATACATACGTAGCCACGTGCAAATTTGGTTTCCGGCCATCCGAACCTTTATATACGCTAAATTTTAAGACATTGATGTCTACGGCCATATCACGCTGAAAACACCGGTTCTCGTCCGATCACCGAAGTTAAGCAGCGTCGAGCCCGGTTAGTACTTGGATGGGTGACCGCCTGGGAATACCGGGTGTTGTAGACCTTTCTTTTTTGTTTTTGTCCCCTTTTTTCATTAGCATTGCCTACCACCGAATACCCCCTACCTTATGAACGTATTTATTTTATGTAAAAAATTAAATAATAAATTGAATTTTCTCCCCCTTTTATTGTTCCCTGTGTCATAGCGACGACCACCAGACGGAGGCTGCCGCTGGCTGGGGCTTGGTAGGTAAGTTAGATATTTCTCTCGAAATTCTCCCCGTCTGTCAGTATTCATGCAACATAGAATAAATTTATTTTGTCACGAAAATGTAGAACTAGACATGTAAAGCGAGAAGCATTTAATGTTTTCTATGTATTCCCTGTAACCAATATTTTTGTTCAATGTTAAATGTACATTTTCGCAAGTTTTTGTGTTATTTGGTATGAAATATTTTTTTATTTCGTGATGAAAATACTGAAAAATACATACGTAGCCACGTGCAAATTTGGTTTCCGGCCATCCGAACCTTTATATACGCTAAATTTTAAGACATTGATGTCTACGGCCATATCACGCTGAAAACACCGGTTCTCGTCCGATCACCGAAGTTAAGCAGCGTCGAGCCCGGTTAGTACTTGGATGGGTGACCGCCTGGGAATACCGGGTGTTGTAGACCTTTCTTTTTTGTTTTTGTCCCCTTTTTTCATTAGCATTGCCTACCACCGAATACCCCCTACCTTATGAACGTATTTATTTTATGTAAAAAATTAAATAATAAATTGAATTTTCTCCCCCTTTTATTGTTCCCTGTGTCATAGCGACGACCACCAGACGGAGGCTGCCGCTGGCTGGGGCTTGGTAGGTAAGTTAGATATTTCTCTCGAAATTCTCCCCGTCTGTCAGTATTCATGCAACATAGAATAAATTTATTTTGTCACGAAAATGTAGAACTAGACATGTAAAGCGAGAAGCATTTAATGTTTTCTATGTATTCCCTGTAACCAATATTTTTGTTCAATGTTAAATGTACATTTTCGCAAGTTTTTGTGTTATTTGGTATGAAATATTTTTTTATTTCGTGATGAAAATACTGAAAAATACATACGTAGCCACGTGCAAATTTGGTTTCCGGCCATCCGAACCTTTATATACGCTAAATTTTAAGACATTGATGTCTACGGCCATATCACGCTGAAAACACCGGTTCTCGTCCGATCACCGAAGTTAAGCAGCGTCGAGCCCGGTTAGTACTTGGATGGGTGACCGCCTGGGAATACCGGGTGTTGTAGACCTTTCTTTTTTGTTTTTGTCCCCTTTTTTCATTAGCATTGCCTACCACCGAATACCCCCTACCTTATGAACGTATTTATTTTATGTAAAAAATTAAATAATAAATTGAATTTTCTCCCCCTTTTATTGTTCCCTGTGTCATAGCGACGACCACCAGACGGAGGCTGCCGCTGGCTGGGGCTTGGTAGGTAAGTTAGATATTTCTCTCGAAATTCTCCCCGTCTGTCAGTATTCATGCAACATAGAATAAATTTATTTTGTCACGAAAATGTAGAACTAGACATGTAAAGCGAGAAGCATTTAATGTTTTCTATGTATTCCCTGTAACCAATATTTTTGTTCAATGTTAAATGTACATTTTCGCAAGTTTTTGTGTTATTTGGTATGAAATATTTTTTTATTTCGTGATGAAAATACTGAAAAATACATACGTAGCCACGTGCAAATTTGGTTTCCGGCCATCCGAACCTTTATATACGCTAAATTTTAAGACATTGATGTCTACGGCCATATCACGCTGAAAACACCGGTTCTCGTCCGATCACCGAAGTTAAGCAGCGTCGAGCCCGGTTAGTACTTGGATGGGTGACCGCCTGGGAATACCGGGTGTTGTAGACCTTTCTTTTTTGTTTTTGTCCCCTTTTTTCATTAGCGTTGCCTACCACCGAATACCCCCTACCTTATGAACGTATTTATTTTATGTAAAAAATTAAATAATAAATTGAATTTTCTCCCCCTTTTATTGTTCCCTGTGTCATAGCGACGACCACCAGACGGAGGCTGCCGCTGGCTGGGGCTTGGTAGGTAAGTTAGATATTTCTCTCGAAATTCTCCCCGTCTGTCAGTATTCATGCAACATAGAATAAATTTATTTTGTCACGAAAATGTAGAACTAGACATGTAAAGCGAGAAGCATTTAATGTTTTCTATGTATTCCCTGTAACCAATATTTTTGTTCAATGTTAAATGTACATTTTCGCAAGTTTTTGTGTTATTTGGTATGAAATATTTTTTTATTTCGTGATGAAAATACTGAAAAATACATACGTAGCCACGTGCAAATTTGGTTTCCGGCCATCCGAACCTTTATATACGCTAAATTTTAAGACATTGATGTCTACGGCCATATCACGCTGAAAACACCGGTTCTCGTCCGATCACCGAAGTTAAGCAGCGTCGAGCCCGGTTAGTACTTGGATGGGTGACCGCCTGGGAATACCGGGTGTTGTAGACCTTTCTTTTTTGTTTTTGTCCCCTTTTTTCATTAGCATTGCCTACCACCGAATACCCCCTACCTTATGAACGTATTTATTTTATGTAAAAAATTAAATAATAAATTGAATTTTCTCCCCCTTTTATTGTTCCCTGTGTCATAGCGACGACCACCAGACGGAGGCTGCCGCTGGCTGGGGCTTGGTAGGTAAGTTAGATATTTCTCTCGAAATTCTCCCCGTCTGTCAGTATTCATGCAACATAGAATAAATTTATTTTGTCACGAAAATGTAGAACTAGACATGTAAAGCGAGAAGCATTTAATGTTTTCTATGTATTCCCTGTAACCAATATTTTTGTTCAATGTTAAATGTACATTTTCGCAAGTTTTTGTGTTATTTGGTATGAAATATTTTTTTATTTCGTGATGAAAATACTGAAAAATACATACGTAGCCACGTGCAAATTTGGTTTCCGGCCATCCGAACCTTTATATACGCTAAATTTTAAGACATTGATGTCTACGGCCATATCACGCTGAAAACACCGGTTCTCGTCCGATCACCGAAGTTAAGCAGCGTCGAGCCCGGTTAGTACTTGGATGGGTGACCGCCTGGGAATACCGGGTGTTGTAGACCTTTCTTTTTTGTTTTTGTCCCCTTTTTTCATTAGCGTTGCCTACCACCGAATACCCCCTACCTTATGAACGTATTTATTTTATGTAAAAAATTAAATAATAAATTGAATTTTCTCCCCCTTTTATTGTTCCCTGTGTCATAGCGACGACCACCAGACGGAGGCTGCCGCTGGCTGGGGCTTGGTAGGTAAGTTAGATATTTCTCTCGAAATTCTCCCCGTCTGTCAGTATTCATGCAACATAGAATAAATTTATTTTGTCACGAAAATGTAGAACTAGACATGTAAAGCGAGAAGCATTTAATGTTTTCTATGTATTCCCTGTAACCAATATTTTTGTTCAATGTTAAATGTACATTTTCGCAAGTTTTTGTGTTATTTGGTATGAAATATTTTTTTATTTCGTGATGAAAATACTGAAAAATACATACGTAGCCACGTGCAAATTTGGTTTCCGGCCATCCGAACCTTTATATACGCTAAATTTTAAGACATTGATGTCTACGGCCATATCACGCTGAAAACACCGGTTCTCGTCCGATCACCGAAGTTAAGCAGCGTCGAGCCCGGTTAGTACTTGGATGGGTGACCGCCTGGGAATACCGGGTGTTGTAGACCTTTCTTTTTTGTTTTTGTCCCCTTTTTTCATTAGCATTGCCTACCACCGAATACCCCCTACCTTATGAACGTATTTATTTTATGTAAAAAATTAAATAATAAATTGAATTTTCTCCCCCTTTTATTGTTCCCTGTGTCATAGCGACGACCACCAGACGGAGGCTGCCGCTGGCTGGGGCTTGGTAGGTAAGTTAGATATTTCTCTCGAAATTCTCCCCGTCTGTCAGTATTCATGCAACATAGAATAAATTTATTTTGTCACGAAAATGTAGAACTAGACATGTAAAGCGAGAAGCATTTAATGTTTTCTATGTATTCCCTGTAACCAATATTTTTGTTCAATGTTAAATGTACATTTTCGCAAGTTTTTGTGTTATTTGGTATGAAATATTTTTTTATTTCGTGATGAAAATACTGAAAAATACATACGTAGCCACGTGCAAATTTGGTTTCCGGCCATCCGAACCTTTATATACGCTAAATTTTAAGACATTGATGTCTACGGCCATATCACGCTGAAAACACCGGTTCTCGTCCGATCACCGAAGTTAAGCAGCGTCGAGCCCGGTTAGTACTTGGATGGGTGACCGCCTGGGAATACCGGGTGTTGTAGACCTTTCTTTTTTGTTTTTGTCCCCTTTTTTCATTAGCATTGCCTACCACCGAATACCCCCTACCTTATGAACGTATTTATTTTATGTAAAAAATTAAATAATAAATTGAATTTTCTCCCCCTTTTATTGTTCCCTGTGTCATAGCGACGACCACCAGACGGAGGCTGCCGCTGGCTGGGGCTTGGTAGGTAAGTTAGATATTTCTCTCGAAATTCTCCCCGTCTGTCAGTATTCATGCAACATAGAATAAATTTATTTTGTCACGAAAATGTAGAACTAGACATGTAAAGCGAGAAGCATTTAATGTTTTCTATGTATTCCCTGTAACCAATATTTTTGTTCAATGTTAAATGTACATTTTCGCAAGTTTTTGTGTTATTTGGTATGAAATATTTTTTTATTTCGTGATGAAAATACTGAAAAATACATACGTAGCCACGTGCAAATTTGGTTTCCGGCCATCCGAACCTTTATATACGCTAAATTTTAAGACATTGATGTCTACGGCCATATCACGCTGAAAACACCGGTTCTCGTCCGATCACCGAAGTTAAGCAGCGTCGAGCCCGGTTAGTACTTGGATGGGTGACCGCCTGGGAATACCGGGTGTTGTAGACCTTTCTTTTTTGTTTTTGTCCCCTTTTTTCATTAGCATTGCCTACCACCGAATACCCCCTACCTTATGAACGTATTTATTTTATGTAAAAAATTAAATAATAAATTGAATTTTCTCCCCCTTTTATTGTTCCCTGTGTCATAGCGACGACCACCAGACGGAGGCTGCCGCTGGCTGGGGCTTGGTAGGTAAGTTAGATATTTCTCTCGAAATTCTCCCCGTCTGTCAGTATTCATGCAACATAGAATAAATTTATTTTGTCACGAAAATGTAGAACTAGACATGTAAAGCGAGAAGCATTTAATGTTTTCTATGTATTCCCTGTAACCAATATTTTTGTTCAATGTTAAATGTACATTTTCGCAAGTTTTTGTGTTATTTGGTATGAAATATTTTTTTATTTCGTGATGAAAATACTGAAAAATACATACGTAGCCACGTGCAAATTTGGTTTCCGGCCATCCGAACCTTTATATACGCTAAATTTTAAGACATTGATGTCTACGGCCATATCACGCTGAAAACACCGGTTCTCGTCCGATCACCGAAGTTAAGCAGCGTCGAGCCCGGTTAGTACTTGGATGGGTGACCGCCTGGGAATACCGGGTGTTGTAGACCTTTCTTTTTTGTTTTTGTCCCCTTTTTTCATTAGCGTTGCCTACCACCGAATACCCCCTACCTTATGAACGTATTTATTTTATGTAAAAAATTAAATAATAAATTGAATTTTCTCCCCCTTTTATTGTTCCCTGTGTCATAGCGACGACCACCAGACGGAGGCTGCCGCTGGCTGGGGCTTGGTAGGTAAGTTAGATATTTCTCTCGAAATTCTCCCCGTCTGTCAGTATTCATGCAACATAGAATAAATTTATTTTGTCACGAAAATGTAGAACTAGACATGTAAAGCGAGAAGCATTTAATGTTTTCTATGTATTCCCTGTAACCAATATTTTTGTTCAATGTTAAATGTACATTTTCGCAAGTTTTTGTGTTATTTGGTATGAAATATTTTTTTATTTCGTGATGAAAATACTGAAAAATACATACGTAGCCACGTGCAAATTTGGTTTCCGGCCATCCGAACCTTTATATACGCTAAATTTTAAGACATTGATGTCTACGGCCATATCACGCTGAAAACACCGGTTCTCGTCCGATCACCGAAGTTAAGCAGCGTCGAGCCCGGTTAGTACTTGGATGGGTGACCGCCTGGGAATACCGGGTGTTGTAGACCTTTCTTTTTTGTTTTTGTCCCCTTTTTTCATTAGCATTGCCTACCACCGAATACCCCCTACCTTATGAACGTATTTATTTTATGTAAAAAATTAAATAATAAATTGAATTTTCTCCCCCTTTTATTGTTCCCTGTGTCATAGCGACGACCACCAGACGGAGGCTGCCGCTGGCTGGGGCTTGGTAGGTAAGTTAGATATTTCTCTCGAAATTCTCCCCGTCTGTCAGTATTCATGCAACATAGAATAAATTTATTTTGTCACGAAAATGTAGAACTAGACATGTAAAGCGAGAAGCATTTAATGTTTTCTATGTATTCCCTGTAACCAATATTTTTGTTCAATGTTAAATGTACATTTTCGCAAGTTTTTGTGTTATTTGGTATGAAATATTTTTTTATTTCGTGATGAAAATACTGAAAAATACATACGTAGCCACGTGCAAATTTGGTTTCCGGCCATCCGAACCTTTATATACGCTAAATTTTAAGACATTGATGTCTACGGCCATATCACGCTGAAAACACCGGTTCTCGTCCGATCACCGAAGTTAAGCAGCGTCGAGCCCGGTTAGTACTTGGATGGGTGACCGCCTGGGAATACCGGGTGTTGTAGACCTTTCTTTTTTGTTTTTGTCCCCTTTTTTCATTAGCATTGCCTACCACCGAATACCCCCTACCTTATGAACGTATTTATTTTATGTAAAAAATTAAATAATAAATTGAATTTTCTCCCCCTTTTATTGTTCCCTGTGTCATAGCGACGACCACCAGACGGAGGCTGCCGCTGGCTGGGGCTTGGTAGGTAAGTTAGATATTTCTCTCGAAATTCTCCCCGTCTGTCAGTATTCATGCAACATAGAATAAATTTATTTTGTCACGAAAATGTAGAACTAGACATGTAAAGCGAGAAGCATTTAATGTTTTCTATGTATTCCCTGTAACCAATATTTTTGTTCAATGTTAAATGTACATTTTCGCAAGTTTTTGTGTTATTTGGTATGAAATATTTTTTTATTTCGTGATGAAAATACTGAAAAATACATACGTAGCCACGTGCAAATTTGGTTTCCGGCCATCCGAACCTTTATATACGCTAAATTTTAAGACATTGATGTCTACGGCCATATCACGCTGAAAACACCGGTTCTCGTCCGATCACCGAAGTTAAGCAGCGTCGAGCCCGGTTAGTACTTGGATGGGTGACCGCCTGGGAATACCGGGTGTTGTAGACCTTTCTTTTTTGTTTTTGTCCCCTTTTTTCATTAGCGTTGCCTACCACCGAATACCCCCTACCTTATGAACGTATTTATTTTATGTAAAAAATTAAATAATAAATTGAATTTTCTCCCCCTTTTATTGTTCCCTGTGTCATAGCGACGACCACCAGACGGAGGCTGCCGCTGGCTGGGGCTTGGTAGGTAAGTTAGATATTTCTCTCGAAATTCTCCCCGTCTGTCAGTATTCATGCAACATAGAATAAATTTATTTTGTCACGAAAATGTAGAACTAGACATGTAAAGCGAGAAGCATTTAATGTTTTCTATGTATTCCCTGTAACCAATATTTTTGTTCAATGTTAAATGTACATTTTCGCAAGTTTTTGTGTTATTTGGTATGAAATATTTTTTTATTTCGTGATGAAAATACTGAAAAATACATACGTAGCCACGTGCAAATTTGGTTTCCGGCCATCCGAACCTTTATATACGCTAAATTTTAAGACATTGATGTCTACGGCCATATCACGCTGAAAACACCGGTTCTCGTCCGATCACCGAAGTTAAGCAGCGTCGAGCCCGGTTAGTACTTGGATGGGTGACCGCCTGGGAATACCGGGTGTTGTAGACCTTTCTTTTTTGTTTTTGTCCCCTTTTTTCATTAGCATTGCCTACCACCGAATACCCCCTACCTTATGAACGTATTTATTTTATGTAAAAAATTAAATAATAAATTGAATTTTCTCCCCCTTTTATTGTTCCCTGTGTCATAGCGACGACCACCAGACGGAGGCTGCCGCTGGCTGGGGCTTGGTAGGTAAGTTAGATATTTCTCTCGAAATTCTCCCCGTCTGTCAGTATTCATGCAACATAGAATAAATTTATTTTGTCACGAAAATGTAGAACTAGACATGTAAAGCGAGAAGCATTTAATGTTTTCTATGTATTCCCTGTAACCAATATTTTTGTTCAATGTTAAATGTACATTTTCGCAAGTTTTTGTGTTATTTGGTATGAAATATTTTTTTATTTCGTGATGAAAATACTGAAAAATACATACGTAGCCACGTGCAAATTTGGTTTCCGGCCATCCGAACCTTTATATACGCTAAATTTTAAGACATTGATGTCTACGGCCATATCACGCTGAAAACACCGGTTCTCGTCCGATCACCGAAGTTAAGCAGCGTCGAGCCCGGTTAGTACTTGGATGGGTGACCGCCTGGGAATACCGGGTGTTGTAGACCTTTCTTTTTTGTTTTTGTCCCCTTTTTTCATTAGCATTGCCTACCACCGAATACCCCCTACCTTATGAACGTATTTATTTTATGTAAAAAATTAAATAATAAATTGAATTTTCTCCCCCTTTTATTGTTCCCTGTGTCATAGCGACGACCACCAGACGGAGGCTGCCGCTGGCTGGGGCTTGGTAGGTAAGTTAGATATTTCTCTCGAAATTCTCCCCGTCTGTCAGTATTCATGCAACATAGAATAAATTTATTTTGTCACGAAAATGTAGAACTAGACATGTAAAGCGAGAAGCATTTAATGTTTTCTATGTATTCCCTGTAACCAATATTTTTGTTCAATGTTAAATGTACATTTTCGCAAGTTTTTGTGTTATTTGGTATGAAATATTTTTTTATTTCGTGATGAAAATACTGAAAAATACATACGTAGCCACGTGCAAATTTGGTTTCCGGCCATCCGAACCTTTATATACGCTAAATTTTAAGACATTGATGTCTACGGCCATATCACGCTGAAAACACCGGTTCTCGTCCGATCACCGAAGTTAAGCAGCGTCGAGCCCGGTTAGTACTTGGATGGGTGACCGCCTGGGAATACCGGGTGTTGTAGACCTTTCTTTTTTGTTTTTGTCCCCTTTTTTCATTAGCATTGCCTACCACCGAATACCCCCTACCTTATGAACGTATTTATTTTATGTAAAAAATTAAATAATAAATTGAATTTTCTCCCCCTTTTATTGTTCCCTGTGTCATAGCGACGACCACCAGACGGAGGCTGCCGCTGGCTGGGGCTTGGTAGGTAAGTTAGATATTTCTCTCGAAATTCTCCCCGTCTGTCAGTATTCATGCAACATAGAATAAATTTATTTTGTCACGAAAATGTAGAACTAGACATGTAAAGCGAGAAGCATTTAATGTTTTCTATGTATTCCCTGTAACCAATATTTTTGTTCAATGTTAAATGTACATTTTCGCAAGTTTTTGTGTTATTTGGTATGAAATATTTTTTTATTTCGTGATGAAAATACTGAAAAATACATACGTAGCCACGTGCAAATTTGGTTTCCGGCCATCCGAACCTTTATATACGCTAAATTTTAAGACATTGATGTCTACGGCCATATCACGCTGAAAACACCGGTTCTCGTCCGATCACCGAAGTTAAGCAGCGTCGAGCCCGGTTAGTACTTGGATGGGTGACCGCCTGGGAATACCGGGTGTTGTAGACCTTTCTTTTTTGTTTTTGTCCCCTTTTTTCATTAGCATTGCCTACCACCGAATACCCCCTACCTTATGAACGTATTTATTTTATGTAAAAAATTAAATAATAAATTGAATTTTCTCCCCCTTTTATTGTTCCCTGTGTCATAGCGACGACCACCAGACGGAGGCTGCCGCTGGCTGGGGCTTGGTAGGTAAGTTAGATATTTCTCTCGAAATTCTCCCCGTCTGTCAGTATTCATGCAACATAGAATAAATTTATTTTGTCACGAAAATGTAGAACTAGACATGTAAAGCGAGAAGCATTTAATGTTTTCTATGTATTCCCTGTAACCAATATTTTTGTTCAATGTTAAATGTACATTTTCGCAAGTTTTTGTGTTATTTGGTATGAAATATTTTTTTATTTCGTGATGAAAATACTGAAAAATACATACGTAGCCACGTGCAAATTTGGTTTCCGGCCATCCGAACCTTTATATACGCTAAATTTTAAGACATTGATGTCTACGGCCATATCACGCTGAAAACACCGGTTCTCGTCCGATCACCGAAGTTAAGCAGCGTCGAGCCCGGTTAGTACTTGGATGGGTGACCGCCTGGGAATACCGGGTGTTGTAGACCTTTCTTTTTTGTTTTTGTCCCCTTTTTTCATTAGCATTGCCTACCACCGAATACCCCCTACCTTATGAACGTATTTATTTTATGTAAAAAATTAAATAATAAATTGAATTTTCTCCCCCTTTTATTGTTCCCTGTGTCATAGCGACGACCACCAGACGGAGGCTGCCGCTGGCTGGGGCTTGGTAGGTAAGTTAGATATTTCTCTCGAAATTCTCCCCGTCTGTCAGTATTCATGCAACATAGAATAAATTTATTTTGTCACGAAAATGTAGAACTAGACATGTAAAGCGAGAAGCATTTAATGTTTTCTATGTATTCCCTGTAACCAATATTTTTGTTCAATGTTAAATGTACATTTTCGCAAGTTTTTGTGTTATTTGGTATGAAATATTTTTTTATTTCGTGATGAAAATACTGAAAAATACATACGTAGCCACGTGCAAATTTGGTTTCCGGCCATCCGAACCTTTATATACGCTAAATTTTAAGACATTGATGTCTACGGCCATATCACGCTGAAAACACCGGTTCTCGTCCGATCACCGAAGTTAAGCAGCGTCGAGCCCGGTTAGTACTTGGATGGGTGACCGCCTGGGAATACCGGGTGTTGTAGACCTTTCTTTTTTGTTTTTGTCCCCTTTTTTCATTAGCATTGCCTACCACCGAATACCCCCTACCTTATGAACGTATTTATTTTATGTAAAAAATTAAATAATAAATTGAATTTTCTCCCCCTTTTATTGTTCCCTGTGTCATAGCGACGACCACCAGACGGAGGCTGCCGCTGGCTGGGGCTTGGTAGGTAAGTTAGATATTTCTCTCGAAATTCTCCCCGTCTGTCAGTATTCATGCAACATAGAATAAATTTATTTTGTCACGAAAATGTAGAACTAGACATGTAAAGCGAGAAGCATTTAATGTTTTCTATGTATTCCCTGTAACCAATATTTTTGTTCAATGTTAAATGTACATTTTCGCAAGTTTTTGTGTTATTTGGTATGAAATATTTTTTTATTTCGTGATGAAAATACTGAAAAATACATACGTAGCCACGTGCAAATTTGGTTTCCGGCCATCCGAACCTTTATATACGCTAAATTTTAAGACATTGATGTCTACGGCCATATCACGCTGAAAACACCGGTTCTCGTCCGATCACCGAAGTTAAGCAGCGTCGAGCCCGGTTAGTACTTGGATGGGTGACCGCCTGGGAATACCGGGTGTTGTAGACCTTTCTTTTTTGTTTTTGTCCCCTTTTTTCATTAGCATTGCCTACCACCGAATACCCCCTACCTTATGAACGTATTTATTTTATGTAAAAAATTAAATAATAAATTGAATTTTCTCCCCCTTTTATTGTTCCCTGTGTCATAGCGACGACCACCAGACGGAGGCTGCCGCTGGCTGGGGCTTGGTAGGTAAGTTAGATATTTCTCTCGAAATTCTCCCCGTCTGTCAGTATTCATGCAACATAGAATAAATTTATTTTGTCACGAAAATGTAGAACTAGACATGTAAAGCGAGAAGCATTTAATGTTTTCTATGTATTCCCTGTAACCAATATTTTTGTTCAATGTTAAATGTACATTTTCGCAAGTTTTTGTGTTATTTGGTATGAAATATTTTTTTATTTCGTGATGAAAATACTGAAAAATACATACGTAGCCACGTGCAAATTTGGTTTCCGGCCATCCGAACCTTTATATACGCTAAATTTTAAGACATTGATGTCTACGGCCATATCACGCTGAAAACACCGGTTCTCGTCCGATCACCGAAGTTAAGCAGCGTCGAGCCCGGTTAGTACTTGGATGGGTGACCGCCTGGGAATACCGGGTGTTGTAGACCTTTCTTTTTTGTTTTTGTCCCCTTTTTTCATTAGCATTGCCTACCACCGAATACCCCCTACCTTATGAACGTATTTATTTTATGTAAAAAATTAAATAATAAATTGAATTTTCTCCCCCTTTTATTGTTCCCTGTGTCATAGCGACGACCACCAGACGGAGGCTGCCGCTGGCTGGGGCTTGGTAGGTAAGTTAGATATTTCTCTCGAAATTCTCCCCGTCTGTCAGTATTCATGCAACATAGAATAAATTTATTTTGTCACGAAAATGTAGAACTAGACATGTAAAGCGAGAAGCATTTAATGTTTTCTATGTATTCCCTGTAACCAATATTTTTGTTCAATGTTAAATGTACATTTTCGCAAGTTTTTGTGTTATTTGGTATGAAATATTTTTTTATTTCGTGATGAAAATACTGAAAAATACATACGTAGCCACGTGCAAATTTGGTTTCCGGCCATCCGAACCTTTATATACGCTAAATTTTAAGACATTGATGTCTACGGCCATATCACGCTGAAAACACCGGTTCTCGTCCGATCACCGAAGTTAAGCAGCGTCGAGCCCGGTTAGTACTTGGATGGGTGACCGCCTGGGAATACCGGGTGTTGTAGACCTTTCTTTTTTGTTTTTGTCCCCTTTTTTCATTAGCATTGCCTACCACCGAATACCCCCTACCTTATGAACGTATTTATTTTATGTAAAAAATTAAATAATAAATTGAATTTTCTCCCCCTTTTATTGTTCCCTGTGTCATAGCGACGACCACCAGACGGAGGCTGCCGCTGGCTGGGGCTTGGTAGGTAAGTTAGATATTTCTCTCGAAATTCTCCCCGTCTGTCAGTATTCATGCAACATAGAATAAATTTATTTTGTCACGAAAATGTAGAACTAGACATGTAAAGCGAGAAGCATTTAATGTTTTCTATGTATTCCCTGTAACCAATATTTTTGTTCAATGTTAAATGTACATTTTCGCAAGTTTTTGTGTTATTTGGTATGAAATATTTTTTTATTTCGTGATGAAAATACTGAAAAATACATACGTAGCCACGTGCAAATTTGGTTTCCGGCCATCCGAACCTTTATATACGCTAAATTTTAAGACATTGATGTCTACGGCCATATCACGCTGAAAACACCGGTTCTCGTCCGATCACCGAAGTTAAGCAGCGTCGAGCCCGGTTAGTACTTGGATGGGTGACCGCCTGGGAATACCGGGTGTTGTAGACCTTTCTTTTTTGTTTTTGTCCCCTTTTTTCATTAGCATTGCCTACCACCGAATACCCCCTACCTTATGAACGTATTTATTTTATGTAAAAAATTAAATAATAAATTGAATTTTCTCCCCCTTTTATTGTTCCCTGTGTCATAGCGACGACCACCAGACGGAGGCTGCCGCTGGCTGGGGCTTGGTAGGTAAGTTAGATATTTCTCTCGAAATTCTCCCCGTCTGTCAGTATTCATGCAACATAGAATAAATTTATTTTGTCACGAAAATGTAGAACTAGACATGTAAAGCGAGAAGCATTTAATGTTTTCTATGTATTCCCTGTAACCAATATTTTTGTTCAATGTTAAATGTACATTTTCGCAAGTTTTTGTGTTATTTGGTATGAAATATTTTTTTATTTCGTGATGAAAATACTGAAAAATACATACGTAGCCACGTGCAAATTTGGTTTCCGGCCATCCGAACCTTTATATACGCTAAATTTTAAGACATTGATGTCTACGGCCATATCACGCTGAAAACACCGGTTCTCGTCCGATCACCGAAGTTAAGCAGCGTCGAGCCCGGTTAGTACTTGGATGGGTGACCGCCTGGGAATACCGGGTGTTGTAGACCTTTCTTTTTTGTTTTTGTCCCCTTTTTTCATTAGCATTGCCTACCACCGAATACCCCCTACCTTATGAACGTATTTATTTTATGTAAAAAATTAAATAATAAATTGAATTTTCTCCCCCTTTTATTGTTCCCTGTGTCATAGCGACGACCACCAGACGGAGGCTGCCGCTGGCTGGGGCTTGGTAGGTAAGTTAGATATTTCTCTCGAAATTCTCCCCGTCTGTCAGTATTCATGCAACATAGAATAAATTTATTTTGTCACGAAAATGTAGAACTAGACATGTAAAGCGAGAAGCATTTAATGTTTTCTATGTATTCCCTGTAACCAATATTTTTGTTCAATGTTAAATGTACATTTTCGCAAGTTTTTGTGTTATTTGGTATGAAATATTTTTTTATTTCGTGATGAAAATACTGAAAAATACATACGTAGCCACGTGCAAATTTGGTTTCCGGCCATCCGAACCTTTATATACGCTAAATTTTAAGACATTGATGTCTACGGCCATATCACGCTGAAAACACCGGTTCTCGTCCGATCACCGAAGTTAAGCAGCGTCGAGCCCGGTTAGTACTTGGATGGGTGACCGCCTGGGAATACCGGGTGTTGTAGACCTTTCTTTTTTGTTTTTGTCCCCTTTTTTCATTAGCATTGCCTACCACCGAATACCCCCTACCTTATGAACGTATTTATTTTATGTAAAAAATTAAATAATAAATTGAATTTTCTCCCCCTTTTATTGTTCCCTGTGTCATAGCGACGACCACCAGACGGAGGCTGCCGCTGGCTGGGGCTTGGTAGGTAAGTTAGATATTTCTCTCGAAATTCTCCCCGTCTGTCAGTATTCATGCAACATAGAATAAATTTATTTTGTCACGAAAATGTAGAACTAGACATGTAAAGCGAGAAGCATTTAATGTTTTCTATGTATTCCCTGTAACCAATATTTTTGTTCAATGTTAAATGTACATTTTCGCAAGTTTTTGTGTTATTTGGTATGAAATATTTTTTTATTTCGTGATGAAAATACTGAAAAATACATACGTAGCCACGTGCAAATTTGGTTTCCGGCCATCCGAACCTTTATATACGCTAAATTTTAAGACATTGATGTCTACGGCCATATCACGCTGAAAACACCGGTTCTCGTCCGATCACCGAAGTTAAGCAGCGTCGAGCCCGGTTAGTACTTGGATGGGTGACCGCCTGGGAATACCGGGTGTTGTAGACCTTTCTTTTTTGTTTTTGTCCCCTTTTTTCATTAGCATTGCCTACCACCGAATACCCCTACCTTATGAACGTATTTATTTTATGTAAAAAATTAAATAATAAATTGAATTTTCTCCCCCTTTTATTGTTCCCTGTGTCATAGCGACGACCACCAGACGGAGGCTGCCGCTGGCTGGGGCTTGGTAGGTAAGTTAGATATTTCTCTCGAAATTCTCCCCGTCTGTCAGTATTCATGCAACATAGAATAAATTTATTTTGTCACGAAAATGTAGAACTAGACATGTAAAGCGAGAAGCATTTAATGTTTTCTATGTATTCCCTGTAACCAATATTTTTGTTCAATGTTAAATGTACATTTTCGCAAGTTTTTGTGTTATTTGGTATGAAATATTTTTTTATTTCGTGATGAAAATACTGAAAAATACATACGTAGCCACGTGCAAATTTGGTTTCCGGCCATCCGAACCTTTATATACGCTAAATTTTAAGACATTGATGTCTACGGCCATATCACGCTGAAAACACCGGTTCTCGTCCGATCACCGAAGTTAAGCAGCGTCGAGCCCGGTTAGTACTTGGATGGGTGACCGCCTGGGAATACCGGGTGTTGTAGACCTTTCTTTTTTGTTTTTGTCCCCTTTTTTCATTAGCATTGCCTACCACCGAATACCCCCTACCTTATGAACGTATTTATTTTATGTAAAAAATTAAATAATAAATTGAATTTTCTCCCCCTTTTATTGTTCCCTGTGTCATAGCGACGACCACCAGACGGAGGCTGCCGCTGGCTGGGGCTTGGTAGGTAAGTTAGATATTTCTCTCGAAATTCTCCCCGTCTGTCAGTATTCATGCAACATAGAATAAATTTATTTTGTCACGAAAATGTAGAACTAGACATGTAAAGCGAGAAGCATTTAATGTTTTCTATGTATTCCCTGTAACCAATATTTTTGTTCAATGTTAAATGTACATTTTCGCAAGTTTTTGTGTTATTTGGTATGAAATATTTTTTTATTTCGTGATGAAAATACTGAAAAATACATACGTAGCCACGTGCAAATTTGGTTTCCGGCCATCCGAACCTTTATATACGCTAAATTTTAAGACATTGATGTCTACGGCCATATCACGCTGAAAACACCGGTTCTCGTCCGATCACCGAAGTTAAGCAGCGTCGAGCCCGGTTAGTACTTGGATGGGTGACCGCCTGGGAATACCGGGTGTTGTAGACCTTTCTTTTTTGTTTTTGTCCCCTTTTTTCATTAGCATTGCCTACCACCGAATACCCCCTACCTTATGAACGTATTTATTTTATGTAAAAAATTAAATAATAAATTGAATTTTCTCCCCCTTTTATTGTTCCCTGTGTCATAGCGACGACCACCAGACGGAGGCTGCCGCTGGCTGGGGCTTGGTAGGTAAGTTAGATATTTCTCTCGAAATTCTCCCCGTCTGTCAGTATTCATGCAACATAGAATAAATTTATTTTGTCACGAAAATGTAGAACTAGACATGTAAAGCGAGAAGCATTTAATGTTTTCTATGTATTCCCTGTAACCAATATTTTTGTTCAATGTTAAATGTACATTTTCGCAAGTTTTTGTGTTATTTGGTATGAAATATTTTTTTATTTCGTGATGAAAATACTGAAAAATACATACGTAGCCACGTGCAAATTTGGTTTCCGGCCATCCGAACCTTTATATACGCTAAATTTTAAGACATTGATGTCTACGGCCATATCACGCTGAAAACACCGGTTCTCGTCCGATCACCGAAGTTAAGCAGCGTCGAGCCCGGTTAGTACTTGGATGGGTGACCGCCTGGGAATACCGGGTGTTGTAGACCTTTCTTTTTTGTTTTTGTCCCCTTTTTTCATTAGCATTGCCTACCACCGAATACCCCCTACCTTATGAACGTATTTATTTTATGTAAAAAATTAAATAATAAATTGAATTTTCTCCCCCTTTTATTGTTCCCTGTGTCATAGCGACGACCACCAGACGGAGGCTGCCGCTGGCTGGGGCTTGGTAGGTAAGTTAGATATTTCTCTCGAAATTCTCCCCGTCTGTCAGTATTCATGCAACATAGAATAAATTTATTTTGTCACGAAAATGTAGAACTAGACATGTAAAGCGAGAAGCATTTAATGTTTTCTATGTATTCCCTGTAACCAATATTTTTGTTCAATGTTAAATGTACATTTTCGCAAGTTTTTGTGTTATTTGGTATGAAATATTTTTTTATTTCGTGATGAAAATACTGAAAAATACATACGTAGCCACGTGCAAATTTGGTTTCCGGCCATCCGAACCTTTATATACGCTAAATTTTAAGACATTGATGTCTACGGCCATATCACGCTGAAAACACCGGTTCTCGTCCGATCACCGAAGTTAAGCAGCGTCGAGCCCGGTTAGTACTTGGATGGGTGACCGCCTGGGAATACCGGGTGTTGTAGACCTTTCTTTTTTGTTTTTGTCCCCTTTTTTCATTAGCATTGCCTACCACCGAATACCCCCTACCTTATGAACGTATTTATTTTATGTAAAAAATTAAATAATAAATTGAATTTTCTCCCCCTTTTATTGTTCCCTGTGTCATAGCGACGACCACCAGACGGAGGCTGCCGCTGGCTGGGGCTTGGTAGGTAAGTTAGATATTTCTCTCGAAATTCTCCCCGTCTGTCAGTATTCATGCAACATAGAATAAATTTATTTTGTCACGAAAATGTAGAACTAGACATGTAAAGCGAGAAGCATTTAATGTTTTCTATGTATTCCCTGTAACCAATATTTTTGTTCAATGTTAAATGTACATTTTCGCAAGTTTTTGTGTTATTTGGTATGAAATATTTTTTTATTTCGTGATGAAAATACTGAAAAATACATACGTAGCCACGTGCAAATTTGGTTTCCGGCCATCCGAACCTTTATATACGCTAAATTTTAAGACATTGATGTCTACGGCCATATCACGCTGAAAACACCGGTTCTCGTCCGATCACCGAAGTTAAGCAGCGTCGAGCCCGGTTAGTACTTGGATGGGTGACCGCCTGGGAATACCGGGTGTTGTAGACCTTTCTTTTTTGTTTTTGTCCCCTTTTTTCATTAGCATTGCCTACCACCGAATACCCCCTACCTTATGAACGTATTTATTTTATGTAAAAAATTAAATAATAAATTGAATTTTCTCCCCCTTTTATTGTTCCCTGTGTCATAGCGACGACCACCAGACGGAGGCTGCCGCTGGCTGGGGCTTGGTAGGTAAGTTAGATATTTCTCTCGAAATTCTCCCCGTCTGTCAGTATTCATGCAACATAGAATAAATTTATTTTGTCACGAAAATGTAGAACTAGACATGTAAAGCGAGAAGCATTTAATGTTTTCTATGTATTCCCTGTAACCAATATTTTTGTTCAATGTTAAATGTACATTTTCGCAAGTTTTTGTGTTATTTGGTATGAAATATTTTTTTATTTCGTGATGAAAATACTGAAAAATACATACGTAGCCACGTGCAAATTTGGTTTCCGGCCATCCGAACCTTTATATACGCTAAATTTTAAGACATTGATGTCTACGGCCATATCACGCTGAAAACACCGGTTCTCGTCCGATCACCGAAGTTAAGCAGCGTCGAGCCCGGTTAGTACTTGGATGGGTGACCGCCTGGGAATACCGGGTGTTGTAGACCTTTCTTTTTTGTTTTTGTCCCCTTTTTTCATTAGCATTGCCTACCACCGAATACCCCCTACCTTATGAACGTATTTATTTTATGTAAAAAATTAAATAATAAATTGAATTTTCTCCCCCTTTTATTGTTCCCTGTGTCATAGCGACGACCACCAGACGGAGGCTGCCGCTGGCTGGGGCTTGGTAGGTAAGTTAGATATTTCTCTCGAAATTCTCCCCGTCTGTCAGTATTCATGCAACATAGAATAAATTTATTTTGTCACGAAAATGTAGAACTAGACATGTAAAGCGAGAAGCATTTAATGTTTTCTATGTATTCCCTGTAACCAATATTTTTGTTCAATGTTAAATGTACATTTTCGCAAGTTTTTGTGTTATTTGGTATGAAATATTTTTTTATTTCGTGATGAAAATACTGAAAAATACATACGTAGCCACGTGCAAATTTGGTTTCCGGCCATCCGAACCTTTATATACGCTAAATTTTAAGACATTGATGTCTACGGCCATATCACGCTGAAAACACCGGTTCTCGTCCGATCACCGAAGTTAAGCAGCGTCGAGCCCGGTTAGTACTTGGATGGGTGACCGCCTGGGAATACCGGGTGTTGTAGACCTTTCTTTTTTGTTTTTGTCCCCTTTTTTCATTAGCATTGCCTACCACCGAATACCCCCTACCTTATGAACGTATTTATTTTATGTAAAAAATTAAATAATAAATTGAATTTTCTCCCCCTTTTATTGTTCCCTGTGTCATAGCGACGACCACCAGACGGAGGCTGCCGCTGGCTGGGGCTTGGTAGGTAAGTTAGATATTTCTCTCGAAATTCTCCCCGTCTGTCAGTATTCATGCAACATAGAATAAATTTATTTTGTCACGAAAATGTAGAACTAGACATGTAAAGCGAGAAGCATTTAATGTTTTCTATGTATTCCCTGTAACCAATATTTTTGTTCAATGTTAAATGTACATTTTCGCAAGTTTTTGTGTTATTTGGTATGAAATATTTTTTTATTTTTCGTGATGAAAATACTGAAAAATACATACGTAGCCACGTGCAAATTTGGTTTCCGGCCATCCGAACCTTTATATACGCTAAATTTTAAGACATTGATGTCTACGGCCATATCACGCTGAAAACACCGGTTCTCGTCCGATCACCGAAGTTAAGCAGCGTCGAGCCCGGTTAGTACTTGGATGGGTGACCGCCTGGGAATACCGGGTGTTGTAGACCTTTCTTTTTTGTTTTTGTCCCCTTTTTTCATTAGCATTGCCTACCACCGAATACCCCCTACCTTATGAACGTATTTATTTTATGTAAAAAATTAAATAATAAATTGAATTTTCTCCCCCTTTTATTGTTCCCTGTGTCATAGCGACGACCACCAGACGGAGGCTGCCGCTGGCTGGGGGCTTGGTAGGTAAGTTAGATATTTCTCTCGAAATTCTCCCCGTCTGTCAGTATTCATGCAACATAGAATAAATTTATTTTGTCACGAAAATGTAGAACTAGACATGTAAAGCGAGACGCATTTAATGTTTTCTATGTATTCCCTGTAACCAATATTTTTGTTCAATGTTAAATGTACATGTTCGCAAGTTTTTGTGTTATTTGGTATGAAATATTTTTTTATTTCGTGATGAAAATACTGAAAAATACATACGTAGCCACGTGCAAATTTGGTTTCCGGCCATCCGAACCTTTATATACGCTAAATTTTAAGACATTGATGTCTACGGCCATATCACGCTGAAAACACCGGTTCTCGTCCGATCACCGAAGTTAAGCAGCGTCGAGCCCGGTTAGTACTTGGATGGGTGACCGCCTGGGAATACCGGGTGTTGTAGACCTTTCTTTTTTGTTTTTGTCCCCTTTTTTCATTAGCATTGCCTACCACCGAATACCCCCTACCTTATGAACGTATTTATTTTATGTAAAAAATTAAATAATAAATTGAATTTTCTCCCCCTTTTATTGTTCCCTGTGTCATAGCGACGACCACCAGACGGAGGCTGCCGCTGGCTGGGGCTTGGTAGGTAAGTTAGATATTTCTCTCGAAATTCTCCCCGTCTGTCAGTATTCATGCAACATAGAATAAATTTATTTTGTCACGAAAATGTAGAACTAGACATGTAAAGCGAGAAGCATTTAATGTTTTCTATGTATTCCCTGTAACCAATATTTTTGTTCAATGTTAAATGTACATGTTCGCAAGTTTTTGTGTTATTTGGTATGAAATATTTTTTTATTTCGTGATGAAAATACTGAAAAATACATACGTAGCCACGTGCAAATTTGGTTTCCGGCCATCCGAACCTTTATATACGCTAAATTTTAAGACATTGATGTCTACGGCCATATCACGCTGAAAACACCGGTTCTCGTCCGATCACCGAAGAGTTAAGCAGCGTCGAGCCCGGTTAGTACTTGGATGGGTGACCGCCTGGGAATACCGGGTGTTGTAGACC
This sequence comes from Limnoperna fortunei, assembly GCA_944474755.1. Taxonomy (NCBI): domain Eukaryota; kingdom Metazoa; phylum Mollusca; class Bivalvia; order Mytilida; family Modiolidae; genus Limnoperna; species Limnoperna fortunei. Next base: position 46,690,102 of record OX104113.1, read on the forward strand.
TTTCTTTTTTGTTTTTGTCCCCTTTTTTCATTAGCATTGCCTACCACCGAATACCCCCTACCTTATGAACGTATTTATTTTATGTAAAAAATTAAATAATAAATTGAATTTTCTCCCCCTTTTATTGTTCCCTGTGTCATAGCGACGACCACCAGACGGAGGCTGCCGCTGGCTGGGGCTTGGTAGGTAAGTTAGATATTTCTCTCGAAATTCTCCCCGTCTGTCAGTATTCATGCAACATAGAATAAATTTATTTTGTCACGAAAATGTAGAACTAGACATGTAAAGCGAGAAGCATTTAATGTTTTCTATGTATTCCCTGTAACCAATATTTTTGTTCAATGTTAAATGTACATTTTCGCAAGTTTTTGTGTTATTTGGTATGAAATATTTTTTTAT
>OX104113.1:46690700-46740944 GCA_944474755.1 Limnoperna fortunei
TATTTATTTTATGTAAAAAATTAAATAATAAATTGAATTTTCTCCCCCTTTTATTGTTCCCTGTGTCATAGCGACGACCACCAGACGGAGGCTGCCGCTGGCTGGGGCTTGGTAGGTAAGTTAGATATTTCTCTCGAAATTCTCCCCGTCTGTCAGTATTCATGCAACATAGAATAAATTTATTTTGTCACGAAAATGTAGAACTAGACATGTAAAGCGAGACGCATTTAATGTTTTCTATGTATTCCCTGTAACCAATATTTTTGTTCAATGTTAAATGTACATTTTCGCAAGTTTTTGTGTTATTTGGTATGAAATATTTTTTTATTTCGTGATGAAAATACTGAAAAATACATACGTAGCCACGTGCAAATTTGGTTTCCGGCCATCCGAACCTTTATATACGCTAAATTTTAAGACATTGATGTCTACGGCCATATCACGCTGAAAACACCGGTTCTCGTCCGATCACCGAAGTTAAGCAGCGTCGAGCCCGGTTAGTACTTGGATGGGTGACCGCCTGGGAATACCGGGTGTTGTAGACCTTTCTTTTTTGTTTTTGTCCCCTTTTTTCATTAGCATTGCCTACCACCGAATACCCCCTACCTTATGAACGTATTTATTTTATGTAAAAAATTAAATAATAAATTGAATTTTCTCCCCCTTTTATTGTTCCCTGTGTCATAGCGACGACCACCAGACGGAGGCTGCCGCTGGCTGGGGCTTGGTAGGTAAGTTAGATATTTCTCTCGAAATTCTCCCCGTCTGTCAGTATTCATGCAACATAGAATAAATTTATTTTGTCACGAAAATGTAGAACTAGACATGTAAAGCGAGACGCATTTAATGTTTTCTATGTATTCCCTGTAACCAATATTTTTGTTCAATGTTAAATGTACATTTTCGCTAGTTTTTGTGTTATTTGGTATGAAATATTTTTTTATTTCGTGATGAAAATACTGAAAAATACATACGTAGCCACGTGCAAATTTGGTTTCCGGCCATCCGAACCTTTATATACGCTAAATTTTAAGACATTGATGTCTACGGCCATATCACGCTGAAAACACCGGTTCTCGTCCGATCACCGAAGTTAAGCAGCGTCGAGCCCGGTTAGTACTTGGATGGGTGACCGCCTGGGAATACCGGGTGTTGTAGACCTTTCTTTTTTGTTTTTGTCCCCTTTTTTCATTAGCATTGCCTACCACCGAATACCCCCTACCTTATGAACGTATTTATTTTATGTAAAAAATTAAATAATAAATTGAATTTTCTCCCCCTTTTATTGTTCCCTGTGTCATAGCGACGACCACCAGACGGAGGCTGCCGCTGGCTGGGGCTTGGTAGGTAAGTTAGATATTTCTCTCGAAATTCTCCCCGTCTGTCAGTATTCATGCAACATAGAATAAATTTATTTTGTCACGAAAATGTAGAACTAGACATGTAAAGCGAGACGCATTTAATGTTTTCTATGTATTCCCTGTAACCAATATTTTTGTTCAATGTTAAATGTACATTTTCGCAAGTTTTTGTGTTATTTGGTATGAAATATTTTTTTATTTCGTGATGAAAATACTGAAAAATACATACGTAGCCACGTGCAAATTTGGTTTCCGGCCATCCGAACCTTTATATACGCTAAATTTTAAGACATTGATGTCTACGGCCATATCACGCTGAAAACACCGGTTCTCGTCCGATCACCGAAGTTAAGCAGCGTCGAGCCCGGTTAGTACTTGGATGGGTGACCGCCTGGGAATACCGGGTGTTGTAGACCTTTCTTTTTTGTTTTTGTCCCCTTTTTTCATTAGCATTGCCTACCACCGAATACCCCCTACCTTATGAACGTATTTATTTTATGTAAAAAATTAAATAATAAATTGAATTTTCTCCCCCTTTTATTGTTCCCTGTGTCATAGCGACGACCACCAGACGGAGGCTGCCGCTGGCTGGGGCTTGGTAGGTAAGTTAGATATTTCTCTCGAAATTCTCCCCGTCTGTCAGTATTCATGCAACATAGAATAAATTTATTTTGTCACGAAAATGTAGAACTAGACATGTAAAGCGAGACGCATTTAATGTTTTCTATGTATTCCCTGTAACCAATATTTTTGTTCAATGTTAAATGTACATTTTCGCAAGTTTTTGTGTTATTTGGTATGAAATATTTTTTTATTTCGTGATGAAAATACTGAAAAATACATACGTAGCCACGTGCAAATTTGGTTTCCGGCCATCCGAACCTTTATATACGCTAAATTTTAAGACATTGATGTCTACGGCCATATCACGCTGAAAACACCGGTTCTCGTCCGATCACCGAAGTTAAGCAGCGTCGAGCCCGGTTAGTACTTGGATGGGTGACCGCCTGGGAATACCGGGTGTTGTAGACCTTTCTTTTTTGTTTTTGTCCCCTTTTTTCATTAGCATTGCCTACCACCGAATACCCCCTACCTTATGAACGTATTTATTTTATGTAAAAAATTAAATAATAAATTGAATTTTCTCCCCCTTTTATTGTTCCCTGTGTCATAGCGACGACCACCAGACGGAGGCTGCCGCTGGCTGGGGCTTGGTAGGTAAGTTAGATATTTCTCTCGAAATTCTCCCCGTCTGTCAGTATTCATGCAACATAGAATAAATTTATTTTGTCACGAAAATGTAGAACTAGACATGTAAAGCGAGACGCATTTAATGTTTTCTATGTATTCCCTGTAACCAATATTTTTGTTCAATGTTAAATGTACATTTTCGCAAGTTTTTGTGTTATTTGGTATGAAATATTTTTTTATTTCGTGATGAAAATACTGAAAAATACATACGTAGCCACGTGCAAATTTGGTTTCCGGCCATCCGAACCTTTATATACGCTAAATTTTAAGACATTGATGTCTACGGCCATATCACGCTGAAAACACCGGTTCTCGTCCGATCACCGAAGTTAAGCAGCGTCGAGCCCGGTTAGTACTTGGATGGGTGACCGCCTGGGAATACCGGGTGTTGTAGACCTTTCTTTTTTGTTTTTGTCCCCTTTTTTCATTAGCATTGCCTACCACCGAATACCCCCTACCTTATGAACGTATTTATTTTATGTAAAAAATTAAATAATAAATTGAATTTTCTCCCCCTTTTATTGTTCCCTGTGTCATAGCGACGACCACCAGACGGAGGCTGCCGCTGGCTGGGGCTTGGTAGGTAAGTTAGATATTTCTCTCGAAATTCTCCCCGTCTGTCAGTATTCATGCAACATAGAATAAATTTATTTTGTCACGAAAATGTAGAACTAGACATGTAAAGCGAGACGCATTTAATGTTTTCTATGTATTCCCTGTAACCAATATTTTTGTTCAATGTTAAATGTACATTTTCGCTAGTTTTTGTGTTATTTGGTATGAAATATTTTTTTATTTCGTGATGAAAATACTGAAAAATACATACGTAGCCACGTGCAAATTTGGTTTCCGGCCATCCGAACCTTTATATACGCTAAATTTTAAGACATTGATGTCTACGGCCATATCACGCTGAAAACACCGGTTCTCGTCCGATCACCGAAGTTAAGCAGCGTCGAGCCGGTTAGTACTTGGATGGGTGACCGCCTGGGAATACCGGGTGTTGTAGACCTTTCTTTTTTGTTTTTGTCCCCTTTTTTCATTAGCATTGCCTACCACCGAATACCCCCTACCTTATGAACGTATTTATTTTATGTAAAAAATTAAATAATAAATTGAATTTTCTCCCCCTTTTATTGTTCCCTGTGTCATAGCGACGACCACCAGACGGAGGCTGCCGCTGGCTGGGGCTTGGTAGGTAAGTTAGATATTTCTCTCGAAATTCTCCCCGTCTGTCAGTATTCATGCAACATAGAATAAATTTATTTTGTCACGAAAATGTAGAACTAGACATGTAAAGCGAGACGCATTTAATGTTTTCTATGTATTCCCTGTAACCAATATTTTTGTTCAATGTTAAATGTACATTTTCGCAAGTTTTTGTGTTATTTGGTATGAAATATTTTTTTATTTCGTGATGAAAATACTGAAAAATACATACGTAGCCACGTGCAAATTTGGTTTCCGGCCATCCGAACCTTTATATACGCTAAATTTTAAGACATTGATGTCTACGGCCATATCACGCTGAAAACACCGGTTCTCGTCCGATCACCGAAGTTAAGCAGCGTCGAGCCCGGTTAGTACTTGGATGGGTGACCGCCTGGGAATACCGGGTGTTGTAGACCTTTCTTTTTTGTTTTTGTCCCTTTTTTCATTAGCATTGCCTACCACCGAATACCCCCTACCTTATGAACGTATTTATTTTATGTAAAAAATTAAATAATAAATTGAATTTTCTCCCCCTTTTATTGTTCCCTGTGTCATAGCGACGACCACCAGACGGAGGCTGCCGCTGGCTGGGGCTTGGTAGGTAAGTTAGATATTTCTCTCGAAATTCTCCCCGTCTGTCAGTATTCATGCAACATAGAATAAATTTATTTTGTCACGAAAATGTAGAACTAGACATGTAAAGCGAGACGCATTTAATGTTTTCTATGTATTCCCTGTAACCAATATTTTTGTTCAATGTTAAATGTACATTTTCGCAAGTTTTTGTGTTATTTGGTATGAAATATTTTTTTATTTCGTGATGAAAATACTGAAAAATACATACGTAGCCACGTGCAAATTTGGTTTCCGGCCATCCGAACCTTTATATACGCTAAATTTTAAGACATTGATGTCTACGGCCATATCACGCTGAAAACACCGGTTCTCGTCCGATCACCGAAGTTAAGCAGCGTCGAGCCCGGTTAGTACTTGGATGGGTGACCGCCTGGGAATACCGGGTGTTGTAGACCTTTCTTTTTTGTTTTTGTCCCCTTTTTTCATTAGCATTGCCTACCACCGAATACCCCCTACCTTATGAACGTATTTATTTTATGTAAAAAATTAAATAATAAATTGAATTTTCTCCCCCTTTTATTGTTCCCTGTGTCATAGCGACGACCACCAGACGGAGGCTGCCGCTGGCTGGGGCTTGGTAGGTAAGTTAGATATTTCTCTCGAAATTCTCCCCGTCTGTCAGTATTCATGCAACATAGAATAAATTTATTTTGTCACGAAAATGTAGAACTAGACATGTAAAGCGAGACGCATTTAATGTTTTCTATGTATTCCCTGTAACCAATATTTTTGTTCAATGTTAAATGTACATTTTCGCTAGTTTTTGTGTTATTTGGTATGAAATATTTTTTTATTTCGTGATGAAAATACTGAAAAATACATACGTAGCCACGTGCAAATTTGGTTTCCGGCCATCCGAACCTTTATATACGCTAAATTTTAAGACATTGATGTCTACGGCCATATCACGCTGAAAACACCGGTTCTCGTCCGATCACCGAAGTTAAGCAGCGTCGAGCCCGGTTAGTACTTGGATGGGTGACCGCCTGGGAATACCGGGTGTTGTAGACCTTTCTTTTTTGTTTTTGTCCCCTTTTTTCATTAGCATTGCCTACCACCGAATACCCCCTACCTTATGAACGTATTTATTTTATGTAAAAAATTAAATAATAAATTGAATTTTCTCCCCCTTTTATTGTTCCCTGTGTCATAGCGACGACCACCAGACGGAGGCTGCCGCTGGCTGGGGCTTGGTAGGTAAGTTAGATATTTCTCTCGAAATTCTCCCCGTCTGTCAGTATTCATGCAACATAGAATAAATTTATTTTGTCACGAAAATGTAGAACTAGACATGTAAAGCGAGACGCATTTAATGTTTTCTATGTATTCCCTGTAACCAATATTTTTGTTCAATGTTAAATGTACATTTTCGCAAGTTTTTGTGTTATTTGGTATGAAATATTTTTTTATTTCGTGATGAAAATACTGAAAAATACATACGTAGCCACGTGCAAATTTGGTTTCCGGCCATCCGAACCTTTATATACGCTAAATTTTAAGACATTGATGTCTACGGCCATATCACGCTGAAAACACCGGTTCTCGTCCGATCACCGAAGTTAAGCAGCGTCGAGCCCGGTTAGTACTTGGATGGGTGACCGCCTGGGAATACCGGGTGTTGTAGACCTTTCTTTTTTGTTTTTGTCCCCTTTTTTCATTAGCATTGCCTACCACCGAATACCCCCTACCTTATGAACGTATTTATTTTATGTAAAAAATTAAATAATAAATTGAATTTTCTCCCCCTTTTATTGTTCCCTGTGTCATAGCGACGACCACCAGACGGAGGCTGCCGCTGGCTGGGGCTTGGTAGGTAAGTTAGATATTTCTCTCGAAATTCTCCCCGTCTGTCAGTATTCATGCAACATAGAATAAATTTATTTTGTCACGAAAATGTAGAACTAGACATGTAAAGCGAGACGCATTTAATGTTTTCTATGTATTCCCTGTAACCAATATTTTTGTTCAATGTTAAATGTACATTTTCGCAAGTTTTTGTGTTATTTGGTATGAAATATTTTTTTATTTCGTGATGAAAATACTGAAAAATACATACGTAGCCACGTGCAAATTTGGTTTCCGGCCATCCGAACCTTTATATACGCTAAATTTTAAGACATTGATGTCTACGGCCATATCACGCTGAAAACACCGGTTCTCGTCCGATCACCGAAGTTAAGCAGCGTCGAGCCCGGTTAGTACTTGGATGGGTGACCGCCTGGGAATACCGGGTGTTGTAGACCTTTCTTTTTTGTTTTTGTCCCCTTTTTTCATTAGCATTGCCTACCACCGAATACCCCCTACCTTATGAACGTATTTATTTTATGTAAAAAATTAAATAATAAATTGAATTTTCTCCCCCTTTTATTGTTCCCTGTGTCATAGCGACGACCACCAGACGGAGGCTGCCGCTGGCTGGGGCTTGGTAGGTAAGTTAGATATTTCTCTCGAAATTCTCCCCGTCTGTCAGTATTCATGCAACATAGAATAAATTTATTTTGTCACGAAAATGTAGAACTAGACATGTAAAGCGAGACGCATTTAATGTTTTCTATGTATTCCCTGTAACCAATATTTTTGTTCAATGTTAAATGTACATTTTCGCAAGTTTTTGTGTTATTTGGTATGAAATATTTTTTTATTTCGTGATGAAAATACTGAAAAATACATACGTAGCCACGTGCAAATTTGGTTTCCGGCCATCCGAACCTTTATATACGCTAAATTTTAAGACATTGATGTCTACGGCCATATCACGCTGAAAACACCGGTTCTCGTCCGATCACCGAAGTTAAGCAGCGTCGAGCCCGGTTAGTACTTGGATGGGTGACCGCCTGGGAATACCGGGTGTTGTAGACCTTTCTTTTTTGTTTTTGTCCCCTTTTTTCATTAGCATTGCCTACCACCGAATACCCCCTACCTTATGAACGTATTTATTTTATGTAAAAAATTAAATAATAAATTGAATTTTCTCCCCCTTTTATTGTTCCCTGTGTCATAGCGACGACCACCAGACGGAGGCTGCCGCTGGCTGGGGCTTGGTAGGTAAGTTAGATATTTCTCTCGAAATTCTCCCCGTCTGTCAGTATTCATGCAACATAGAATAAATTTATTTTGTCACGAAAATGTAGAACTAGACATGTAAAGCGAGACGCATTTAATGTTTTCTATGTATTCCCTGTAACCAATATTTTTGTTCAATGTTAAATGTACATTTTCGCAAGTTTTTGTGTTATTTGGTATGAAATATTTTTTTATTTCGTGATGAAAATACTGAAAAATACATACGTAGCCACGTGCAAATTTGGTTTCCGGCCATCCGAACCTTTATATACGCTAAATTTTAAGACATTGATGTCTACGGCCATATCACGCTGAAAACACCGGTTCTCGTCCGATCACCGAAGTTAAGCAGCGTCGAGCCCGGTTAGTACTTGGATGGGTGACCGCCTGGGAATACCGGGTGTTGTAGACCTTTCTTTTTTGTTTTTGTCCCCTTTTTTCATTAGCATTGCCTACCACCGAATACCCCCTACCTTATGAACGTATTTATTTTATGTAAAAAATTAAATAATAAATTGAATTTTCTCCCCCTTTTATTGTTCCCTGTGTCATAGCGACGACCACCAGACGGAGGCTGCCGCTGGCTGGGGCTTGGTAGGTAAGTTAGATATTTCTCTCGAAATTCTCCCCGTCTGTCAGTATTCATGCAACATAGAATAAATTTATTTTGTCACGAAAATGTAGAACTAGACATGTAAAGCGAGACGCATTTAATGTTTTCTATGTATTCCCTGTAACCAATATTTTTGTTCAATGTTAAATGTACATTTTCGCAAGTTTTTGTGTTATTTGGTATGAAATATTTTTTTATTTCGTGATGAAAATACTGAAAAATACATACGTAGCCACGTGCAAATTTGGTTTCCGGCCATCCGAACCTTTATATACGCTAAATTTTAAGACATTGATGTCTACGGCCATATCACGCTGAAAACACCGGTTCTCGTCCGATCACCGAAGTTAAGCAGCGTCGAGCCCGGTTAGTACTTGGATGGGTGACCGCCTGGGAATACCGGGTGTTGTAGACCTTTCTTTTTTGTTTTTGTCCCCTTTTTTCATTAGCATTGCCTACCACCGAATACCCCCTACCTTATGAACGTATTTATTTTATGTAAAAAATTAAATAATAAATTGAATTTTCTCCCCCTTTTATTGTTCCCTGTGTCATAGCGACGACCACCAGACGGAGGCTGCCGCTGGCTGGGGCTTGGTAGGTAAGTTAGATATTTCTCTCGAAATTCTCCCCGTCTGTCAGTATTCATGCAACATAGAATAAATTTATTTTGTCACGAAAATGTAGAACTAGACATGTAAAGCGAGACGCATTTAATGTTTTCTATGTATTCCCTGTAACCAATATTTTTGTTCAATGTTAAATGTACATTTTCGCAAGTTTTTGTGTTATTTGGTATGAAATATTTTTTTATTTCGTGATGAAAATACTGAAAAATACATACGTAGCCACGTGCAAATTTGGTTTCCGGCCATCCGAACCTTTATATACGCTAAATTTTAAGACATTGATGTCTACGGCCATATCACGCTGAAAACACCGGTTCTCGTCCGATCACCGAAGTTAAGCAGCGTCGAGCCCGGTTAGTACTTGGATGGGTGACCGCCTGGGAATACCGGGTGTTGTAGACCTTTCTTTTTTGTTTTTGTCCCCTTTTTTCATTAGCATTGCCTACCACCGAATACCCCCTACCTTATGAACGTATTTATTTTATGTAAAAAATTAAATAATAAATTGAATTTTCTCCCCCTTTTATTGTTCCCTGTGTCATAGCGACGACCACCAGACGGAGGCTGCCGCTGGCTGGGGCTTGGTAGGTAAGTTAGATATTTCTCTCGAAATTCTCCCCGTCTGTCAGTATTCATGCAACATAGAATAAATTTATTTTGTCACGAAAATGTAGAACTAGACATGTAAAGCGAGACGCATTTAATGTTTTCTATGTATTCCCTGTAACCAATATTTTTGTTCAATGTTAAATGTACATTTTCGCAAGTTTTTGTGTTATTTGGTATGAAATATTTTTTTATTTCGTGATGAAAATACTGAAAAATACATACGTAGCCACGTGCAAATTTGGTTTCCGGCCATCCGAACCTTTATATACGCTAAATTTTAAGACATTGATGTCTACGGCCATATCACGCTGAAAACACCGGTTCTCGTCCGATCACCGAAGTTAAGCAGCGTCGAGCCCGGTTAGTACTTGGATGGGTGACCGCCTGGGAATACCGGGTGTTGTAGACCTTTCTTTTTTGTTTTTGTCCCCTTTTTTCATTAGCATTGCCTACCACCGAATACCCCCTACCTTATGAACGTATTTATTTTATGTAAAAAATTAAATAATAAATTGAATTTTCTCCCCCTTTTATTGTTCCCTGTGTCATAGCGACGACCACCAGACGGAGGCTGCCGCTGGCTGGGGCTTGGTAGGTAAGTTAGATATTTCTCTCGAAATTCTCCCCGTCTGTCAGTATTCATGCAACATAGAATAAATTTATTTTGTCACGAAAATGTAGAACTAGACATGTAAAGCGAGACGCATTTAATGTTTTCTATGTATTCCCTGTAACCAATATTTTTGTTCAATGTTAAATGTACATTTTCGCAAGTTTTTGTGTTATTTGGTATGAAATATTTTTTATTTCGTGATGAAAATACTGAAAAATACATACGTAGCCACGTGCAAATTTGGTTTCCGGCCATCCGAACCTTTATATACGCTAAATTTTAAGACATTGATGTCTACGGCCATATCACGCTGAAAACACCGGTTCTCGTCCGATCACCGAAGTTAAGCAGCGTCGAGCCCGGTTAGTACTTGGATGGGTGACCGCCTGGGAATACCGGGTGTTGTAGACCTTTCTTTTTTGTTTTTGTCCCCTTTTTTCATTAGCATTGCCTACCACCGAATACCCCCTACCTTATGAACGTATTTATTTTATGTAAAAAATTAAATAATAAATTGAATTTTCTCCCCCTTTTATTGTTCCCTGTGTCATAGCGACGACCACCAGACGGAGGCTGCCGCTGGCTGGGGCTTGGTAGGTAAGTTAGATATTTCTCTCGAAATTCTCCCCGTCTGTCAGTATTCATGCAACATAGAATAAATTTATTTTGTCACGAAAATGTAGAACTAGACATGTAAAGCGAGACGCATTTAATGTTTTCTATGTATTCCCTGTAACCAATATTTTTGTTCAATGTTAAATGTACATTTTCGCAAGTTTTTGTGTTATTTGGTATGAAATATTTTTTTATTTCGTGATGAAAATACTGAAAAATACATACGTAGCCACGTGCAAATTTGGTTTCCGGCCATCCGAACCTTTATATACGCTAAATTTTAAGACATTGATGTCTACGGCCATATCACGCTGAAAACACCGGTTCTCGTCCGATCACCGAAGTTAAGCAGCGTCGAGCCCGGTTAGTACTTGGATGGGTGACCGCCTGGGAATACCGGGTGTTGTAGACCTTTCTTTTTTGTTTTTGTCCCCTTTTTTCATTAGCATTGCCTACCACCGAATACCCCCTACCTTATGAACGTATTTATTTTATGTAAAAAATTAAATAATAAATTGAATTTTCTCCCCCTTTTATTGTTCCCTGTGTCATAGCGACGACCACCAGACGGAGGCTGCCGCTGGCTGGGGCTTGGTAGGTAAGTTAGATATTTCTCTCGAAATTCTCCCCGTCTGTCAGTATTCATGCAACATAGAATAAATTTATTTTGTCACGAAAATGTAGAACTAGACATGTAAAGCGAGACGCATTTAATGTTTTCTATGTATTCCCTGTAACCAATATTTTTGTTCAATGTTAAATGTACATTTTCGCAAGTTTTTGTGTTATTTGGTATGAAATATTTTTTTATTTCGTGATGAAAATACTGAAAAATACATACGTAGCCACGTGCAAATTTGGTTTCCGGCCATCCGAACCTTTATATACGCTAAATTTTAAGACATTGATGTCTACGGCCATATCACGCTGAAAACACCGGTTCTCGTCCGATCACCGAAGTTAAGCAGCGTCGAGCCCGGTTAGTACTTGGATGGGTGACCGCCTGGGAATACCGGGTGTTGTAGACCTTTCTTTTTTGTTTTTGTCCCCTTTTTTCATTAGCATTGCCTACCACCGAATACCCCCTACCTTATGAACGTATTTATTTTATGTAAAAAATTAAATAATAAATTGAATTTTCTCCCCCTTTTATTGTTCCCTGTGTCATAGCGACGACCACCAGACGGAGGCTGCCGCTGGCTGGGGCTTGGTAGGTAAGTTAGATATTTCTCTCGAAATTCTGTCAGTATTCATGCAACATAGAATAAATTTATTTTGTCACGAAAATGTAGAACTAGACATGTAAAGCGAGACGCATTTAATGTTTTCTATGTATTCCCTGTAACCAATATTTTTGTTCAATGTTAAATGTACATTTTCGCAAGTTTTTGTGTTATTTGGTATGAAATATTTTTTTATTTCGTGATGAAAATACTGAAAAATACATACGTAGCCACGTGCAAATTTGGTTTCCGGCCATCCGAACCTTTATATACGCTAAATTTTAAGACATTGATGTCTACGGCCATATCACGCTGAAAACACCGGTTCTCGTCCGATCACCGAAGTTAAGCAGCGTCGAGCCCGGTTAGTACTTGGATGGGTGACCGCCTGGGAATACCGGGTGTTGTAGACCTTTCTTTTTTGTTTTTGTCCCCCTTTTTCATTAGCATTGCCTACCACCGAATACCCCCTACCTTATGAACGTATTTATTTTATGTAAAAAATTAAATAATAAATTGAATTTTCTCCCCCTTTTATTGTTCCCTGTGTCATAGCGACGACCACCAGACGGAGGCTGCCGCTGGCTGGGGCTTGGTAGGTAAGTTAGATATTTCTCTCGAAATTCTCCCCGTCTGTCAGTATTCATGCAACATAGAATAAATTTATTTTGTCACGAAAATGTAGAACTAGACATGTAAAGCGAGACGCATTTAATGTTTTCTATGTATTCCCTGTAACCAATATTTTTGTTCAATGTTAAATGTACATTTTCGCAAGTTTTTGTGTTATTTGGTATGAAATATTTTTTTATTTCGTGATGAAAATACTGAAAAATACATACGTAGCCACGTGCAAATTTGGTTTCCGGCCATCCGAACCTTTATATACGCTAAATTTTAAGACATTGATGTCTACGGCCATATCACGCTGAAAACACCGGTTCTCGTCCGATCACCGAAGTTAAGCAGCGTCGAGCCCGGTTAGTACTTGGATGGGTGACCGCCTGGGAATACCGGGTGTTGTAGACCTTTCTTTTTTGTTTTTGTCCCCTTTTTTCATTAGCATTGCCTACCACCGAATACCCCCTACCTTATGAACGTATTTATTTTATGTAAAAAATTAAATAATAAATTGAATTTTCTCCCCCTTTTATTGTTCCCTGTGTCATAGCGACGACCACCAGACGGAGGCTGCCGCTGGCTGGGGCTTGGTAGGTAAGTTAGATATTTCTCTCGAAATTCTCCCCGTCTGTCAGTATTCATGCAACATAGAATAAATTTATTTTGTCACGAAAATGTAGAACTAGACATGTAAAGCGAGACGCATTTAATGTTTTCTATGTATTCCCTGTAACCAATATTTTTGTTCAATGTTAAATGTACATTTTCGCAAGTTTTTGTGTTATTTGGTATGAAATATTTTTTTATTTCGTGATGAAAATACTGAAAAATACATACGTAGCCACGTGCAAATTTGGTTTCCGGCCATCCGAACCTTTATATACGCTAAATTTTAAGACATTGATGTCTACGGCCATATCACGCTGAAAACACCGGTTCTCGTCCGATCACCGAAGTTAAGCAGCGTCGAGCCCGGTTAGTACTTGGATGGGTGACCGCCTGGGAATACCGGGTGTTGTAGACCTTTCTTTTTTGTTTTTGTCCCCTTTTTTCATTAGCATTGCCTACCACCGAATACCCCCTACCTTATGAACGTATTTATTTTATGTAAAAAATTAAATAATAAATTGAATTTTCTCCCCCTTTTATTGTTCCCTGTGTCATAGCGACGACCACCAGACGGAGGCTGCCGCTGGCTGGGGCTTGGTAGGTAAGTTAGATATTTCTCTCGAAATTCTCCCCGTCTGTCAGTATTCATGCAACATAGAATAAATTTATTTTGTCACGAAAATGTAGAACTAGACATGTAAAGCGAGACGCATTTAATGTTTTCTATGTATTCCCTGTAACCAATATTTTTGTTCAATGTTAAATGTACATTTTCGCAAGTTTTTGTGTTATTTGGTATGAAATATTTTTTTATTTCGTGATGAAAATACTGAAAAATACATACGTAGCCACGTGCAAATTTGGTTTCCGGCCATCCGAACCTTTATATACGCTAAATTTTAAGACATTGATGTCTACGGCCATATCACGCTGAAAACACCGGTTCTCGTCCGATCACCGAAGTTAAGCAGCGTCGAGCCCGGTTAGTACTTGGATGGGTGACCGCCTGGGAATACCGGGTGTTGTAGACCTTTCTTTTTTGTTTTTGTCCCCTTTTTTCATTAGCATTGCCTACCACCGAATACCCCCTACCTTATGAACGTATTTATTTTATGTAAAAAATTAAATAATAAATTGAATTTTCTCCCCCTTTTATTGTTCCCTGTGTCATAGCGACGACCACCAGACGGAGGCTGCCGCTGGCTGGGGCTTGGTAGGTAAGTTAGATATTTCTCTCGAAATTCTCCCCGTCTGTCAGTATTCATGCAACATAGAATAAATTTATTTTGTCACGAAAATGTAGAACTAGACATGTAAAGCGAGACGCATTTAATGTTTTCTATGTATTCCCTGTAACCAATATTTTTGTTCAATGTTAAATGTACATTTTCGCAAGTTTTTGTGTTATTTGGTATGAAATATTTTTTTATTTCGTGATGAAAATACTGAAAAATACATACGTAGCCACGTGCAAATTTGGTTTCCGGCCATCCGAACCTTTATATACGCTAAATTTTAAGACATTGATGTCTACGGCCATATCACGCTGAAAACACCGGTTCTCGTCCGATCACCGAAGTTAAGCAGCGTCGAGCCCGGTTAGTACTTGGATGGGTGACCGCCTGGGAATACCGGGTGTTGTAGACCTTTCTTTTTTGTTTTTGTCCCCTTTTTTCATTAGCATTGCCTACCACCGAATACCCCCTACCTTATGAACGTATTTATTTTATGTAAAAAATTAAATAATAAATTGAATTTTCTCCCCCTTTTATTGTTCCCTGTGTCATAGCGACGACCACCAGACGGAGGCTGCCGCTGGCTGGGGCTTGGTAGGTAAGTTAGATATTTCTCTCGAAATTCTGTCAGTATTCATGCAACATAGAATAAATTTATTTTGTCACGAAAATGTAGAACTAGACATGTAAAGCGAGACGCATTTAATGTTTTCTATGTATTCCCTGTAACCAATATTTTTGTTCAATGTTAAATGTACATTTTCGCAAGTTTTTGTGTTATTTGGTATGAAATATTTTTTTATTTCGTGATGAAAATACTGAAAAATACATACGTAGCCACGTGCAAATTTGGTTTCCGGCCATCCGAACCTTTATATACGCTAAATTTTAAGACATTGATGTCTACGGCCATATCACGCTGAAAACACCGGTTCTCGTCCGATCACCGAAGTTAAGCAGCGTCGAGCCCGGTTAGTACTTGGATGGGTGACCGCCTGGGAATACCGGGTGTTGTAGACCTTTCTTTTTTGTTTTTGTCCCCCTTTTTCATTAGCATTGCCTACCACCGAATACCCCCTACCTTATGAACGTATTTATTTTATGTAAAAAATTAAATAATAAATTGAATTTTCTCCCCCTTTTATTGTTCCCTGTGTCATAGCGACGACCACCAGACGGAGGCTGCCGCTGGCTGGGGCTTGGTAGGTAAGTTAGATATTTCTCTCGAAATTCTCCCCGTCTGTCAGTATTCATGCAACATAGAATAAATTTATTTTGTCACGAAAATGTAGAACTAGACATGTAAAGCGAGACGCATTTAATGTTTTCTATGTATTCCCTGTAACCAATATTTTTGTTCAATGTTAAATGTACATTTTCGCAAGTTTTTGTGTTATTTGGTATGAAATATTTTTTTATTTCGTGATGAAAATACTGAAAAATACATACGTAGCCACGTGCAAATTTGGTTTCCGGCCATCCGAACCTTTATATACGCTAAATTTTAAGACATTGATGTCTACGGCCATATCACGCTGAAAACACCGGTTCTCGTCCGATCACCGAAGTTAAGCAGCGTCGAGCCCGGTTAGTACTTGGATGGGTGACCGCCTGGGAATACCGGGTGTTGTAGACCTTTCTTTTTTGTTTTTGTCCCCTTTTTTCATTAGCATTGCCTACCACCGAATACCCCCTACCTTATGAACGTATTTATTTTATGTAAAAAATTAAATAATAAATTGAATTTTCTCCCCCTTTTATTGTTCCCTGTGTCATAGCGACGACCACCAGACGGAGGCTGCCGCTGGCTGGGGCTTGGTAGGTAAGTTAGATATTTCTCTCGAAATTCTCCCCGTCTGTCAGTATTCATGCAACATAGAATAAATTTATTTTGTCACGAAAATGTAGAACTAGACATGTAAAGCGAGACGCATTTAATGTTTTCTATGTATTCCCTGTAACCAATATTTTTGTTCAATGTTAAATGTACATTTTCGCAAGTTTTTGTGTTATTTGGTATGAAATATTTTTTTATTTCGTGATGAAAATACTGAAAAATACATACGTAGCCACGTGCAAATTTGGTTTCCGGCCATCCGAACCTTTATATACGCTAAATTTTAAGACATTGATGTCTACGGCCATATCACGCTGAAAACACCGGTTCTCGTCCGATCACCGAAGTTAAGCAGCGTCGAGCCCGGTTAGTACTTGGATGGGTGACCGCCTGGGAATACCGGGTGTTGTAGACCTTTCTTTTTTGTTTTTGTCCCCTTTTTTCATTAGCATTGCCTACCACCGAATACCCCCTACCTTATGAACGTATTTATTTTATGTAAAAAATTAAATAATAAATTGAATTTTCTCCCCCTTTTATTGTTCCCTGTGTCATAGCGACGACCACCAGACGGAGGCTGCCGCTGGCTGGGGCTTGGTAGGTAAGTTAGATATTTCTCTCGAAATTCTCCCCGTCTGTCAGTATTCATGCAACATAGAATAAATTTATTTTGTCACGAAAATGTAGAACTAGACATGTAAAGCGAGACGCATTTAATGTTTTCTATGTATTCCCTGTAACCAATATTTTTGTTCAATGTTAAATGTACATTTTCGCAAGTTTTTGTGTTATTTGGTATGAAATATTTTTTTATTTCGTGATGAAAATACTGAAAAATACATACGTAGCCACGTGCAAATTTGGTTTCCGGCCATCCGAACCTTTATATACGCTAAATTTTAAGACATTGATGTCTACGGCCATATCACGCTGAAAACACCGGTTCTCGTCCGATCACCGAAGTTAAGCAGCGTCGAGCCCGGTTAGTACTTGGATGGGTGACCGCCTGGGAATACCGGGTGTTGTAGACCTTTCTTTTTTGTTTTTGTCCCCTTTTTTCATTAGCATTGCCTACCACCGAATACCCCCTACCTTATGAACGTATTTATTTTATGTAAAAAATTAAATAATAAATTGAATTTTCTCCCCATTTTATTGTTCCCTGTGTCATAGCGACGACCACCAGACGGAGGCTGCCGCTGGCTGGGGCTTGGTAGGTAAGTTAGATATTTCTCTCGAAATTCTGTCAGTATTCATGCAACATAGAATAAATTTATTTTGTCACGAAAATGTAGAACTAGACATGTAAAGCGAGACGCATTTAATGTTTTCTATGTATTCCCTGTAACCAATATTTTTGTTCAATGTTAAATGTACATTTTCGCAAGTTTTTGTGTTATTTGGTATGAAATATTTTTTTATTTCGTGATGAAAATACTGAAAAATACATACGTAGCCACGTGCAAATTTGGTTTCCGGCCATCCGAACCTTTATATACGCTAAATTTTAAGACATTGATGTCTACGGCCATATCACGCTGAAAACACCGGTTCTCGTCCGATCACCGAAGTTAAGCAGCGTCGAGCCCGGTTAGTACTTGGATGGGTGACCGCCTGGGAATACCGGGTGTTGTAGACCTTTCTTTTTTGTTTTTGTCCCCCTTTTTCATTAGCATTGCCTACCACCGAATACCCCCTACCTTATGAACGTATTTATTTTATGTAAAAAATTAAATAATAAATTGAATTTTCTCCCCCTTTTATTGTTCCCTGTGTCATAGCGACGACCACCAGACGGAGGCTGCCGCTGGCTGGGGCTTGGTAGGTAAGTTAGATATTTCTCTCGAAATTCTCCCCGTCTGTCAGTATTCATGCAACATAGAATAAATTTATTTTGTCACGAAAATGTAGAACTAGACATGTAAAGCGAGACGCATTTAATGTTTTCTATGTATTCCCTGTAACCAATATTTTTGTTCAATGTTAAATGTACATTTTCGCAAGTTTTTGTGTTATTTGGTATGAAATATTTTTTTATTTCGTGATGAAAATACTGAAAAATACATACGTAGCCACGTGCAAATTTGGTTTCCGGCCATCCGAACCTTTATATACGCTAAATTTTAAGACATTGATGTCTACGGCCATATCACGCTGAAAACACCGGTTCTCGTCCGATCACCGAAGTTAAGCAGCGTCGAGCCCGGTTAGTACTTGGATGGGTGACCGCCTGGGAATACCGGGTGTTGTAGACCTTTCTTTTTTGTTTTTGTCCCCTTTTTTCATTAGCATTGCCTACCACCGAATACCCCCTACCTTATGAACGTATTTATTTTATGTAAAAAATTAAATAATAAATTGAATTTTCTCCCCCTTTTATTGTTCCCTGTGTCATAGCGACGACCACCAGACGGAGGCTGCCGCTGGCTGGGGCTTGGTAGGTAAGTTAGATATTTCTCTCGAAATTCTCCCCGTCTGTCAGTATTCATGCAACATAGAATAAATTTATTTTGTCACGAAAATGTAGAACTAGACATGTAAAGCGAGACGCATTTAATGTTTTCTATGTATTCCCTGTAACCAATATTTTTGTTCAATGTTAAATGTACATTTTCGCAAGTTTTTGTGTTATTTGGTATGAAATATTTTTTTATTTCGTGATGAAAATACTGAAAAATACATACGTAGCCACGTGCAAATTTGGTTTCCGGCCATCCGAACCTTTATATACGCTAAATTTTAAGACATTGATGTCTACGGCCATATCACGCTGAAAACACCGGTTCTCGTCCGATCACCGAAGTTAAGCAGCGTCGAGCCCGGTTAGTACTTGGATGGGTGACCGCCTGGGAATACCGGGTGTTGTAGACCTTTCTTTTTTGTTTTTGTCCCCTTTTTTCATTAGCATTGCCTACCACCGAATACCCCCTACCTTATGAACGTATTTATTTTATGTAAAAAATTAAATAATAAATTGAATTTTCTCCCCCTTTTATTGTTCCCTGTGTCATAGCGACGACCACCAGACGGAGGCTGCCGCTGGCTGGGGCTTGGTAGGTAAGTTAGATATTTCTCTCGAAATTCTCCCCGTCTGTCAGTATTCATGCAACATAGAATAAATTTATTTTGTCACGAAAATGTAGAACTAGACATGTAAAGCGAGACGCATTTAATGTTTTCTATGTATTCCCTGTAACCAATATTTTTGTTCAATGTTAAATGTACATTTTCGCAAGTTTTTGTGTTATTTGGTATGAAATATTTTTTTATTTCGTGATGAAAATACTGAAAAATACATACGTAGCCACGTGCAAATTTGGTTTCCGGCCATCCGAACCTTTATATACGCTAAATTTTAAGACATTGATGTCTACGGCCATATCACGCTGAAAACACCGGTTCTCGTCCGATCACCGAAGTTAAGCAGCGTCGAGCCCGGTTAGTACTTGGATGGGTGACCGCATGGGAATACCGGGTGTTGTAGACCTTTCTTTTTTGTTTTTGTCCCCTTTTTTCATTAGCATTGCCTACCACCGAATACCCCCTACCTTATGAACGTATTTATTTTATGTAAAAAATTAAATAATAAATTGAATTTTCTCCCCCTTTTATTGTTCCCTGTGTCATAGCGACGACCACCAGACGGAGGCTGCCGCTGGCTGGGGCTTGGTAGGTAAGTTAGATATTTCTCTCGAAATTCTCCCCGTCTGTCAGTATTCATGCAACATAGAATAAATTTATTTTGTCACGAAAATGTAGAACTAGACATGTAAAGCGAGACGCATTTAATGTTTTCTATGTATTCCCTGTAACCAATATTTTTGTTCAATGTTAAATGTACATTTTCGCAAGTTTTTGTGTTATTTGGTATGAAATATTTTTTTATTTCGTGATGAAAATACTGAAAAATACATACGTAGCCACGTGCAAATTTGGTTTCCGGCCATCCGAACCTTTATATACGCTAAATTTTAAGACATTGATGTCTACGGCCATATCACGCTGAAAACACCGGTTCTCGTCCGATCACCGAAGTTAAGCAGCGTCGAGCCCGGTTAGTACTTGGATGGGTGACCGCCTGGGAATACCGGGTGTTGTAGACCTTTCTTTTTTGTTTTTGTCCCCTTTTTTCATTAGCATTGCCTACCACCGAATACCCCCTACCTTATGAACGTATTTATTTTATGTAAAAAATTAAATAATAAATTGAATTTTCTCCCCCTTTTATTGTTCCCTGTGTCATAGCGACGACCACCAGACGGAGGCTGCCGCTGGCTGGGGCTTGGTAGGTAAGTTAGATATTTCTCTCGAAATTCTCCCCGTCTGTCAGTATTCATGCAACATAGAATAAATTTATTTTGTCACGAAAATGTAGAACTAGACATGTAAAGCGAGACGCATTTAATGTTTTCTATGTATTCCCTGTAACCAATATTTTTGTTCAATGTTAAATGTACATTTTCGCAAGTTTTTGTGTTATTTGGTATGAAATATTTTTTTATTTCGTGATGAAAATACTGAAAAATACATACGTAGCCACGTGCAAATTTGGTTTCCGGCCATCCGAACCTTTATATACGCTAAATTTTAAGACATTGATGTCTACGGCCATATCACGCTGAAAACACCGGTTCTCGTCCGATCACCGAAGTTAAGCAGCGTCGAGCCCGGTTAGTACTTGGATGGGTGACCGCCTGGGAATACCGGGTGTTGTAGACCTTTCTTTTTTGTTTTTGTCCCCTTTTTTCATTAGCATTGCCTACCACCGAATACCCCCTACCTTATGAACGTATTTATTTTATGTAAAAAATTAAATAATAAATTGAATTTTCTCCCCCTTTTATTGTTCCCTGTGTCATAGCGACGACCACCAGACGGAGGCTGCCGCTGGCTGGGGCTTGGTAGGTAAGTTAGATATTTCTCTCGAAATTCTCCCCGTCTGTCAGTATTCATGCAACATAGAATAAATTTATTTTGTCACGAAAATGTAGAACTAGACATGTAAAGCGAGACGCATTTAATGTTTTCTATGTATTCCCTGTAACCAATATTTTTGTTCAATGTTAAATGTACATTTTCGCAAGTTTTTGTGTTATTTGGTATGAAATATTTTTTTATTTCGTGATGAAAATACTGAAAAATACATACGTAGCCACGTGCAAATTTGGTTTCCGGCCATCCGAACCTTTATATACGCTAAATTTTAAGACATTGATGTCTACGGCCATATCACGCTGAAAACACCGGTTCTCGTCCGATCACCGAAGTTAAGCAGCGTCGAGCCCGGTTAGTACTTGGATGGGTGACCGCCTGGGAATACCGGGTGTTGTAGACCTTTCTTTTTTGTTTTTGTCCCCTTTTTTCATTAGCATTGCCTACCACCGAATACCCCCTACCTTATGAACGTATTTATTTTATGTAAAAAATTAAATAATAAATTGAATTTTCTCCCCATTTTATTGTTCCCTGTGTCATAGCGACGACCACCAGACGGAGGCTGCCGCTGGCTGGGGCTTGGTAGGTAAGTTAGATATTTCTCTCGAAATTCTGTCAGTATTCATGCAACATAGAATAAATTTATTTTGTCACGAAAATGTAGAACTAGACATGTAAAGCGAGACGCATTTAATGTTTTCTATGTATTCCCTGTAACCAATATTTTTGTTCAATGTTAAATGTACATTTTCGCAAGTTTTTGTGTTATTTGGTATGAAATATTTTTTTATTTCGTGATGAAAATACTGAAAAATACATACGTACCCATCAAACACAGTACGTACGTTGAACGTTACACTAACGTTACACTTTGGTTAGTAATTGAGTAACATTTTTTTAACGTTTTTGTAATGTTCATAGATAACGTTAGCGGGTAACCAAAAAATAACGTTGTTAAATAACGTCATAATAACATTTGAATAACGTTAAAATGTTAATGTTTATTTTGAAACATTAAGCTAACATTTATTTAACGTATAAAGAATACGTTGTATTTTTAACTTTTAAATAACGTATGCATGGTAACGTTTATACAACGTTAGGCAACTATTTTCTATCAGAAAAATCTGCTATATTGAAAATATATATATTGAAAAATGACTGTTCTTATCAATGTTTATGGATAATTGTTTTCGAAAATGTGTTGAGAATCTAATAGTATTATTTTAACGTCATTGTAACATTTATTTATAACGTTTTGTGCAACCTTAAAATAACGTTTGTAAATAACGTCACGGCAACGTTTGAATAACAAAAAATATTAATGTTAATTTAAAACGTTTTTCTAACATTTGTTTAACATTAAAGAATAACGTTGTATTCTTAACTTTTTAATAACGTATGTATGGTAACGTTTATACAACGTTCTATCTTCTATCAGACATCTGCTATATCGAAAATATATATTGAAAATGACTGTTCTTAGCAAATATTTATGGGTAGTTGTTATCAAAAATGTGTTTAGTTCACATCCACGGGACAACCATTTTTCGTCCCTTCCGAAGGACTAGCATCGTTTCTTGGAGTGAACGACCTCCATGTAATTATACGGTTAGGGATCCTGTGACGAAAATATCAACTACAGTTAACATGTCAAATATATCAATAGTTTGAGTTCACGTTTATATTAAAAAAATCATGTCGACATTTAGAGTGCATAATTTTAATCACGCTTAATTTGTTTCGATTTTTAACGATATTTTAAAAACATGTATTTTTATTTTTCAAAGTTTTTTGGGAAACACAACAGTCAATTTTAAAAGCGAATGCGTTTAAGTTTTAAATGAACCTTCATTTTTAAACAATATCCAGAATATGTCACATATATAGATGGTAAATTAATATTATATATGCATATTTATTTTAATTATTACTAGGTGTAGCAAAATATTCTCTGTCCGGAAATTTGCTTTACCCTTTCGGAAACTGCTTCTAACATTAAAATTTGTCGCCAAATACTTTCGAATAAATTAAGTTAAATTCCGGTGTACTTTGAAAAGATATTTTGAAACGCATATTTATTTTTCAAAACTTATTCATTTCTAATTTTTGTGGGTATCTGATCATCACTACAGCAGTTTATTGCAAACATTCGAAACTAACCTACAATTTCAATATTCTGCCGCCGCTGGTTTTGGCGCTTTTCACACAAACTTCGATCTCAACACAATATTTACTCGCATTTATAAGAATTGTTCATTTTCATTGAAAAGGTAAGGATACAGTCATTTACTCGAAAACCTTAACTTAAGCCTCAGTAAAAAAACCTGCTACTGTACTGGCACAGAGTTGATCTCGACACCTGATTTTCAAATGTTTATTGTGAAATTATTTTGACAGTCAGATCGAAAATGCAACCTGATCTTGAAAGAATAAAGGATGGCCTTTGAAACGAGTCCTTCCATTAAAATTTTCACGGTAACTTGGAAAAAAAATTTGGCAACATGGCGAGAACTAAGTTTGTGACAATGCAAGTGTGCCACTGACTCGCCTACTATAGTGCCAGTGGCAACTGTTGTACTGAACTGTGCCTGTACAGTATGCACTTTTTAGTTTTGCACTGCCCTGTATATCATAGCGAGCATCGCAGATGCTAGCTATACTGTTACATGCATGTATGTAAATAAGGTCACGTGATCCATATGAAGAAACCTTTTTCGGATGGTAGCTGAGCTTTCAGAAGAAAATACTGTGATCAAGCACAAAAAAAAATAATTTAAAAGTCGACAGAAATAGATTTTATATTGATAAAATTTAAGTGTTTATTTTTTAAGTAAAAAAGAAAATGTCCGACAATTTTTTTGCAATCTCAAATAAGCATATTAATTTTTTTTACATTTTTTGTGACTTCACCAACACATTAAAGACGTCACGTCACAAAAGGAATGCAGAGGCACTCTTTAGGTGCTCTGAAGTAACATCATGAACCATAAAATATGCATGTGATGCTCGCATTTAGGCTGTGCCTATATTCATATTATAAAATTAAATGTTATTTACTGTAATGGCATGATTCTATGAGAAGACATGTGATATGTAATGTATACGTGTGTGGACTATGGCTTATTTTGTTTCATATATCGGAAATCATTGGAGCACGACCAGAGTGGCCCCCCCCTTCTAAATTTTTTCATCCGCCACTGGTTTTAATTATGTACATTTATAGAATTAATACTACTTTCTATTTTTATCCTGAGCTCTGCTTCAGGTACTTTAGTACAAACAATTACATCACGTCATGAATCTGTTGACATGTATTTCTTCTTTTTCTATCTGATATTGCAGGGACTTTATTACAGATACAATAAGGTAACCCTCAGTCCACTGGCTAGGATCTGGTCCTATTCATCGTAATGCAGCAAGTCTTAAATTTATTATGGGCCTTTTGACAATAATAATATTGTTGCCCATTTGCCTTGAAAACTCGAGATCTCATGCGTATTTGATTTATATTTTGCATGTTACTAAGCCTTAACTGCTTAAAAATTTATAAGTTTATTACCTTTAATAGGACCAGATTGTAATGGAAACAATGTACTAGACTGATTGTTGTTGTTGAATTAAGGTCTTAAAACGAATTCAGACATTGTCGCACAAGCAATTTGCATGCAAATATTTTGATCACAAATTTTAATTAATTAATTCAGGCCAAAACAAATTATATTTTTGTTTCCTGCTACCATAGATATACAAAAATAGGGTCGGTAGGTTGGAAAATTATTCTACCTTGAGTCAATAAGGAAACAAGCCAGACTTTAGTGGTTCTTTTGTAAAAATGGCAAAATGATGAGGGTAGGGGCCAAAAATAGGGTACATTGTAGGTTGGGTAGCAGGAAACGAGACTATATTTTTTTGGCCTTAATAGTGGCCATGCATGCAATCATCTTTGTCTGGCAAACTAACAAGAACATCAGTTTTCAGAATGTAAGTCTTGGGCTTTACATGTACTAAGGTCACTTTGTTTTTCATGAAAAGTAATATACTGTATTATCTTCAAACTGAAGACCAATATGCGTCAGGGTATGAACTACATAAATTTTTCTGGATCTCAACACATGTACAACATTTCACTGTTTCAGATTATTTGGCATGTTCATAAAACTTTATTGACAGTTTCATCAATTTGTTGTAAATAATAAAGCAAAATATACCAATAAATGGCTCAAAATAAAAAGAAAAATCAAGTTATTGTAGGCAAAATTGAAACATTGGAACAAAGTTTTACAAGGGAAAATAATCATTTATGTAGGACTGACAAGTTTTGCACCGTCAGTATAACATATTTCTTGGCTTCTACTTAAGGAATTTATTTAATTGCATTTGGAATTTTAGGTTTAAAAAACTTGTTTTTGAATACTTTGTAGATTAAAGTAGTTTTTAGCTTTAGCTGTTTTAAATTATATAAAATTTAAGTAAATTTTTTTTATTTTAAAGGTGTCATTGATAAGCTTCAAGAAATTATTACAGTCAACAAAAGAGTGGAAAATAAACTGGACATGTTGATAGGTCAGAAGAACGACATCGATATGCTTGAAGATATATTGTCTGCTCCTGTTGATATCATAGAGGAGTTTAATAGAATGGGGCAGGAGCTAAAGGAAGATGCTTATCAGCGCAAGATGGTATGAAAATATTACATTTAGATTATTTTTAAATGAAATACATAATTTTACACAGATTTTCCAATAAATAATTTAACTAAATTTATTGTTGAACACCCGAATAAGGTTTCCTTAATAATCTTTACATGAAGGAAGTACATTATTTGGAGATGTGCATAAAGAATTTTCATTGCTGTCGGATATCATTCAGGGGATATAACTGGATTTAGACATTTTAAATATAGTGTTCAAAGAGAGACCTCATAAGTGCAACTCCTTAACCATGTTAACCGCTAAATGGAATTTGATGAAAATCTGGAGTTGTGCATGAAGAAATTTTATTGCACTCAAATATCATTCAGGGGAGATAATTAGACATACAATGAATCGCTCACAGTATTCCTTGTTTGATATCACTTCGCCCTATAGTGATCAGTCTGTCCATCCGAACTAATCGTGTCCGGGCTGTAACTTTTTTATCTTTTGATGTAGGCTTTTGATATTTGGAATGTAGGTAGATAATATCAAGGCGATGTGTCGCATACCGTGGTTGATAACCTTTGACCTTAAGGTCACATTATTGCTTTTTGTAACACAAATTCATGTCCGTGCTGTAACTTTTTTTATCTTTTGAGATAGGCTTTTGATATTTGGAATGTAGGTAGATTATATCAAGGCGATGTGTCGCATACCGTGGTTGATAACCTTTGACCTTGAACTTTGACCTTAAGGTCACATTATTGCTTTCTGTATTACAAATTCATGTCCAGACTGTAACTTTTTTATTTTTTGAGATAGGCTTTTGATATTTGGAATGTGGGTAGATAATATCAAGGCGATGTGTCGCATACCGTGGTTGATAACCTTTGATCTTGAACTTTGTCCTTAAGCCAAGTTAAGGTCACATTATTCCTTTCTGTATTACAAATTCATGTCCAGGCTGTAACTTTTTTATCTTTTGAGATAGGCTTTTGATATTTGGAATGTGGGTAGATAATATCAAGGCGATGTGTCGCATACAGTGGTTGTTGACCTTTGACCTTGAGCTTTGACCTTAAGGTCACATAATTGCTTTCTGAATAACAAATTCATGTCCGAGTAGTGATCAGTCTGTCCATCCGAACTAATCGTGTCCGAGTTGTAACTTTTTTATCTTTTGAGGTAGGCTTTTGATATTTGGAATGTGGGTAGATAATATCAAGGCAATGTGTCTCATACCAAGGTTGATGACCTTTTACCTTGACCTCAAGGTCTGCGGGGCCCACAGAGATGGGTGCCATCTCACTGATATCTGGTTCTACTTTGTTAAATAAATTATCTACATTGTACCTGTATGAATACAATATTAGGAATTAAAAGACATTTTGTTGGGTTCTGATTGTGTCTGTAGATTTTACTTTTGTTCTTGGAAGATCACATACTGTCATTGTAGCTCTGGCTTAATGATTAGAAATTATATTTATTTCATGTTTTGTCATTAAAGGGGCTGTTATGAAAGTCCAGAAGGTGGAGAGAGGACCTATTGATGATGCTTTGATAGAGGTGCTAAAGCATGCACCACATTTACCTGGTTCACCAAAGCATATAAAGGTAATTATGAAAGCTAATATGACTTATTAGGATAAGGTTGGGTTCCATTGTCTGAACGGATTAATAACTGATAATAATTACATTTGCCTTGCATATAATTAAAATGTGGTAATTCTATTGGTTAACTGGTCCATGGAATCATCTTATATAACTCGATGAAATGTCACTTGTGTTAGTAACATGGCCATTAACAGGTCATGACCTTACAAATAATATTTAAGCGCAAATAAAAAAAATACACAAACACACCATAAAACAAAATAAAAAAACCCATTAAAATGTAATTATAAGAATTGAACTGGTACTTTTAGAGTTAGTGTTAAAGTTTCATAAAGGAATTAATTCAAAATAGAGGAACAATTTATAATTATGGAGAGGGGTATCCTTTTTTAAGCACATTCTGAGTCACTGAAGTATTTTTTGTTTCATAACAATTTTCTCAGCAAGTACTTATTATAGCCTCTTGACATTCATAATTAATGTACCATCAGCATGGGGTCCCATATGGGATTTGATGTAAAGTCTGTTGCTTGCCTTCTTCCAGTTTAACGAAATATGGTGATTTTTTTACTTTGATAGATTTTTTTTTTATTTCAGAAACAGACTAGTACCACAAGAATTGAAATCGACTCCGACTAAAGAGTAAAGATTTTTTCTCCAGGATAAATTGGACAATAATTATAATTCAGAAACAACTAGTAGATATAAAAATGACATTTTTTATGACAATACTAAGAAGGCATAATGTAATTACATATTTTCTCAAATTAAAAAGGAATATCTTGATAAACTTGTTTTTATTTAGTCACAGCCCATTAATATGTTTCTAGCAATACTGTGTTGTGACATGCAAAAATTGCAAATTTCAGAATTTTCTTAAGCCTCAAATACACTTTTTCTTCCCCTCTTATTGTTCCCTATAATTGATTTTTTGGTTTCTACTTGACTAATAGAATGTAGTTTTTAGTGTTGATTTCTGTCAAAAGTATATGGTGCCCAAGAAAACATTTCAATTAATCATATATGATTTATTGATGTCATATGTTGGTTTCGTTGATGAAAAGAATAATGTCAGGTATGTTAAGCTGCATTGTTTGATAACGTTAAAGGTTTGTTGTCTGAAAATGTTTAAGTTACGTTTTCTGATAACGTTTAAATTTCGTTGTTTCATAACGTTTAAGTTTTGTTGTTTGAAAACGTTAAAGTTACGTTGCTAAATAACATTCATGTTATGTTGTTTGGTAACGTTAAAAATTAGTTATTGAGTAACGTTATAAAAAACGTTACACTGACGTTGATCGGAGTCTACAAAATGCCGTTACTTTAACGTAAAAAATATACGTAACTATAACCAAAAAGTAACGTTTTTTTAACGTTAAATAAACGTTATTGTGTTTGCTGGGGAGCCACGTGCAAATTTGGTTTCCGGCCATCCGAACCTTTATATACGCTAAATTTTAAGACATTGATGTCTACGGCCATATCACGCTGAAAACACCGGTTCTCGTCCGATCACCGAAGTTAAGCAGCGTCGAGCCCGGTTAGTACTTGGATGGGTGACCGCCTGGGAATACCGGGTGTTGTAGACCTTTCTTTTTTGTTTTTGTCCCCTTTTTTCATTAGCATTGCCTACCACCGAATACCCCCTACCTTATGAACGTATTTATTTTATGTAAAAAATTAAATAATAAATTGAATTTTCTCCCCCTTTTATTGTTCCCTGTGTCATAGCGACGACCACCAGACGGAGGCTGCCGCTGGCTGGGGCTTGGTAGGTAAGTTAGATATTTCTCTCGAAATTCTCCCCGTCTGTCAGTATTCATGCAACATAGAATAAATTTATTTTGTCACGAAAATGTAGAACTAGACATGTAAAGCGAGACGCATTTAATGTTTTCTATGTATTCCCTGTAACCAATATTTTTGTTCAATGTTAAATGTACATTTTCGCAAGTTTTTGTGTTATTTGGTATGAAATATTTTTTTATTTCGTGATGAAAATACTGAAAAATACATACGTAGCCACGTGCAAATTTGGTTTCCGGCCATCCGAACCTTTATATACGCTAAATTTTAAGACATTGATGTCTACGGCCATATCACGCTGAAAACACCGGTTCTCGTCCGATCACCGAAGTTAAGCAGCGTCGAGCCCGGTTAGTACTTGGATGGGTGACCGCCTGGGAATACCGGGTGTTGTAGACCTTTCTTTTTTGTTTTTGTCCCCTTTTTTCATTAGCATTGCCTACCACCGAATACCCCCTACCTTATGAACGTATTTATTTTATGTAAAAAATTAAATAATAAATTGAATTTTCTCCCCCTTTTATTGTTCCCTGTGTCATAGCGACGACCACCAGACGGAGGCTGCCGCTGGCTGGGGCTTGGTAGGTAAGTTAGATATTTCTCTCGAAATTCTCCCCGTCTGTCAGTATTCATGCAACATAGAATAAATTTATTTTGTCACGAAAATGTAGAACTAGACATGTAAAGCGAGACGCATTTAATGTTTTCTATGTATTCCCTGTAACCAATATTTTTGTTCAATGTTAAATGTACATTTTCGCAAGTTTTTGTGTTATTTGGTATGAAATATTTTTTTATTTCGTGATGAAAATACTGAAAAATACATACGTAGCCACGTGCAAATTTGGTTTCCGGCCATCCGAACCTTTATATACGCTAAATTTTAAGACATTGATGTCTACGGCCATATCACGCTGAATTAAAACACCGGTTCTCGTCCGATCACCGAAGTTAAGCAGCGTCGAGCCCGGTTAGTACTTGGATGGGTGACCGCCTGGGAATACCGGGTGTTGTAGACCTTTCTTTTTTGTTTTTGTCCCCTTTTTTCATTAGCATTGCCTACCACCGAATACCCCCTACCTTATGAACGTATTTATTTTATGTAAAAAATTAAATAATAAATTGAATTTTCTCCCCCTTTTATTGTTCCCTGTGTCATAGCGACGACCACCAGACGGAGGCTGCCGCTGGCTGGGGCTTGGTAGGTAAGTTAGATATTTCTCTCGAAATTCTCCCCGTCTGTCAGTATTCATGCAACATAGAATAAATTTATTTTGTCACGAAAATGTAGAACTAGACATGTAAAGCGAGACGCATTTAATGTTTTCTATGTATTCCCTGTAACCAATATTTTTGTTCAATGTTAAATGTACATTTTCGCAAGTTTTTGTGTTATTTGGTATGAAATATTTTTTTATTTCGTGATGAAAATACTGAAAAATACATACGTAGCCACGTGCAAATTTGGTTTCCGGCCATCCGAACCTTTATATACGCTAAATTTTAAGACATTGATGTCTACGGCCATATCACGCTGAATTAAAACACCGGTTCTCGTCCGATCACCGAAGTTAAGCAGCGTCGAGCCCGGTTAGTACTTGGATGGGTGACCGCCTGGGAATACCGGGTGTTGTAGACCTTTCTTTTTTGTTTTTGTCCCCTTTTTTCATTAGCATTGCCTACCACCGAATACCCCCTACCTTATGAACGTATTTATTTTATGTAAAAAATTAAATAATAAATTGAATTTTCTCCCCCTTTTATTGTTCCCTGTGTCATAGCGACGACCACCAGACGGAGGCTGCCGCTGGCTGGGGCTTGGTAGGTAAGTTAGATATTTCTCTCGAAATTCTCCCCGTCTGTCAGTATTCATGCAACATAGAATAAATTTATTTTGTCACGAAAATGTAGAACTAGACATGTAAAGCGAGACGCATTTAATGTTTTCTATGTATTCCCTGTAACCAATATTTTTGTTCAATGTTAAATGTACATTTTCGCAAGTTTTTGTGTTATTTGGTATGAAATATTTTTTTATTTCGTGATGAAAATACTGAAAAATACATACGTAGCCACGTGCAAATTTGGTTTCCGGCCATCCGAACCTTTATATACGCTAAATTTTAAGACATTGATGTCTACGGCCATATCACGCTGAATTAAAACACCGGTTCTCGTCCGATCACCGAAGTTAAGCAGCGTCGAGCCCGGTTAGTACTTGGATGGGTGACCGCCTGGGAATACCGGGTGTTGTAGACCTTTCTTTTTTGTTTTTGTCCCCTTTTTTCATTAGCATTGCCTACCACCGAATACCCCCTACCTTATGAACGTATTTATTTTATGTAAAAAATTAAATAATAAATTGAATTTTCTCCCCCTTTTATTGTTCCCTGTGTCATAGCGACGACCACCAGACGGAGGCTGCCGCTGGCTGGGGCTTGGTAGGTAAGTTAGATATTTCTCTCGAAATTCTCCCCGTCTGTCAGTATTCATGCAACATAGAATAAATTTATTTTGTCACGAAAATGTAGAACTAGACATGTAAAGCGAGACGCATTTAATGTTTTCTATGTATTCCCTGTAACCAATATTTTTGTTCAATGTTAAATGTACATTTTCGCAAGTTTTTGTGTTATTTGGTATGAAATATTTTTTTATTTCGTGATGAAAATACTGAAAAATACATACGTAGCCACGTGCAAATTTGGTTTCCGGCCATCCGAACCTTTATATACGCTAAATTTTAAGACATTGATGTCTACGGCCATATCACGCTGAATTAAAACACCGGTTCTCGTCCGATCACCGAAGTTAAGCAGCGTCGAGCCCGGTTAGTACTTGGATGGGTGACCGCCTGGGAATACCGGGTGTTGTAGACCTTTCTTTTTTGTTTTTGTCCCCTTTTTTCATTAGCATTGCCTACCACCGAATACCCCCTACCTTATGAACGTATTTATTTTATGTAAAAAATTAAATAATAAATTGAATTTTCTCCCCCTTTTATTGTTCCCTGTGTCATAGCGACGACCACCAGACGGAGGCTGCCGCTGGCTGGGGCTTGGTAGGTAAGTTAGATATTTCTCTCGAAATTCTCCCCGTCTGTCAGTATTCATGCAACATAGAATAAATTTATTTTGTCACGAAAATGTAGAACTAGACATGTAAAGCGAGACGCATTTAATGTTTTCTATGTATTCCCTGTAACCAATATTTTTGTTCAATGTTAAATGTACATTTTCGCAAGTTTTTGTGTTATTTGGTATGAAATATTTTTTTATTTCGTGATGAAAATACTGAAAAATACATACGTAGCCACGTGCAAATTTGGTTTCCGGCCATCCGAACCTTTATATACGCTAAATTTTAAGACATTGATGTCTACGGCCATATCACGCTGAAAACACCGGTTCTCGTCCGATCACCGAAGTTAAGCAGCGTCGAGCCCGGTTAGTACTTGGATGGGTGACCGCCTGGGAATACCGGGTGTTGTAGACCTTTCTTTTTTGTTTTTGTCCCCTTTTTTCATTAGCATTGCCTACCACCGAATACCCCCTACCTTATGAACGTATTTATTTTATGTAAAAAATTAAATAATAAATTGAATTTTCTCCCCCTTTTATTGTTCCCTGTGTCATAGCGACGACCACCAGACGGAGGCTGCCGCTGGCTGGGGCTTGGTAGGTAAGTTAGATATTTCTCTCGAAATTCTCCCCGTCTGTCAGTATTCATGCAACATAGAATAAATTTATTTTGTCACGAAAATGTAGAACTAGACATGTAAAGCGAGACGCATTTAATGTTTTCTATGTATTCCCTGTAACCAATATTTTTGTTCAATGTTAAATGTACATTTTCGCAAGTTTTTGTGTTATTTGGTATGAAATATTTTTTTATTTCGTGATGAAAATACTGAAAAATACATACGTAGCCACGTGCAAATTTGGTTTCCGGCCATCCGAACCTTTATATACGCTAAATTTTAAGACATTGATGTCTACGGCCATATCACGCTGAATTAAAACACCGGTTCTCGTCCGATCACCGA
This sequence comes from Limnoperna fortunei, assembly GCA_944474755.1. Taxonomy (NCBI): domain Eukaryota; kingdom Metazoa; phylum Mollusca; class Bivalvia; order Mytilida; family Modiolidae; genus Limnoperna; species Limnoperna fortunei. The sequence goes on from OX104113.1 coordinate 46,723,865, forward strand.
AGTTAAGCAGCGTCGAGCCCGGTTAGTACTTGGATGGGTGACCGCCTGGGAATACCGGGTGTTGTAGACCTTTCTTTTTTGTTTTTGTCCCCTTTTTTCATTAGCATTGCCTACCACCGAATACCCCCTACCTTATGAACGTATTTATTTTATGTAAAAAATTAAATAATAAATTGAATTTTCTCCCCCTTTTATTGTTCCCTGTGTCATAGCGACGACCACCAGACGGAGGCTGCCGCTGGCTGGGGCTTGGTAGGTAAGTTAGATATTTCTCTCGAAATTCTCCCCGTCTGTCAGTATTCATGCAACATAGAATAAATTTATTTTGTCACGAAAATGTAGAACTAGACATGTAAAGCGAGACGCATTTAATGTTTTCTATGTATTCCCTGTAACCAATATTTTTGTTCAATGTTAAATGTACATTTTCGCAAGTTTTTGTGTTATTTGGTATGAAATATTTTTTTATTTCGTGATGAAAATACTGAAAAATACATACGTAGCCACGTGCAAATTTGGTTTCCGGCCATCCGAACCTTTATATACGCTAAATTTTAAGACATTGATGTCTACGGCCATATCACGCTGAAAACACCGGTTCTCGTCCGATCACCGAAGTTAAGCAGCGTCGAGCCCGGTTAGTACTTGGATGGGTGACCGCCTGGGAATACCGGGTGTTGTAGACCTTTCTTTTTTGTTTTTGTCCCCTTTTTTCATTAGCATTGCCTACCACCGAATACCCCCTACCTTATGAACGTATTTATTTTATGTAAAAAATTAAATAATAAATTGAATTTTCTCCCCCTTTTATTGTTCCCTGTGTCATAGCGACGACCACCAGACGGAGGCTGCCGCTGGCTGGGGCTTGGTAGGTAAGTTAGATATTTCTCTCGAAATTCTCCCCGTCTGTCAGTATTCATGCAACATAGAATAAATTTATTTTGTCACGAAAATGTAGAACTAGACATGTAAAGCGAGACGCATTTAATGTTTTCTATGTATTCCCTGTAACCAATATTTTTGTTCAATGTTAAATGTACATTTTCGCAAGTTTTTGTGTTATTTGGTATGAAATATTTTTTTATTTCGTGATGAAAATACTGAAAAATACATACGTAGCCACGTGCAAATTTGGTTTCCGGCCATCCGAACCTTTATATACGCTAAATTTTAAGACATTGATGTCTACGGCCATATCACGCTGAAAACACCGGTTCTCGTCCGATCACCGAAGTTAAGCAGCGTCGAGCCCGGTTAGTACTTGGATGGGTGACCGCCTGGGAATACCGGGTGTTGTAGACCTTTCTTTTTTGTTTTTGTCCCCTTTTTTCATTAGCATTGCCTACCACCGAATACCCCCTACCTTATGAACGTATTTATTTTATGTAAAAAATTAAATAATAAATTGAATTTTCTCCCCCTTTTATTGTTTCCTGTGTCATAGCGACGACCACCAGACGGAGGCTGCCGCTGGCTGGGGCTTGGTAGGTAAGTTAGATATTTCTCTCGAAATTCTCCCCGTCTGTCAGTATTCATGCAACATAGAATAAATTTATTTTGTCACGAAAATGTAGAACTAGACATGTAAAGCGAGACGCATTTAATGTTTTCTATGTATTCCCTGTAACCAATATTTTTGTTCAATGTTAAATGTACATTTTCGCAAGTTTTTGTGTTATTTGGTATGAAATATTTTTTTATTTCGTGATGAAAATACTGAAAAATACATACGTAGCCACGTGCAAATTTGGTTTCCGGCCATCCGAACCTTTATATACGCTAAATTTTAAGACATTGATGTCTACGGCCATATCACGCTGAAAACACCGGTTCTCGTCCGATCACCGAAGTTAAGCAGCGTCGAGCCCGGTTAGTACTTGGATGGGTGACCGCCTGGGAATACCGGGTGTTGTAGACCTTTCTTTTTTGTTTTTGTCCCCTTTTTTCATTAGCATTGCCTACCACCGAATACCCCCTACCTTATGAACGTATTTATTTTATGTAAAAAATTAAATAATAAATTGAATTTTCTCCCCCTTTTATTGTTCCCTGTGTCATAGCGACGACCACCAGACGGAGGCTGCCGCTGGCTGGGGCTTGGTAGGTAAGTTAGATATTTCTCTCGAAATTCTCCCCGTCTGTCAGTATTCATGCAACATAGAATAAATTTATTTTGTCACGAAAATGTAGAACTAGACATGTAAAGCGAGACGCATTTAATGTTTTCTATGTATTCCCTGTAACCAATATTTTTGTTCAATGTTAAATGTACATTTTCGCAAGTTTTTGTGTTATTTGGTATGAAATATTTTTTTATTTCTTGATGAAAATACTGAAAAATACATACGTAGCCACGTGCAAAATTGGTTTCCGGCCATCCGAACCTTTATATACGCTAAATTTTAAGACATTGATGTCTACGGCCATATCACGCTGAAAACACCGGTTCTCGTCCGATCACCGAAGTTAAGCAGCGTCGAGCCCGGTTAGTACTTGGATGGGTGACCGCCTGGGAATACCGGGTGTTGTAGACCTTTCTTTTTTGTTTTTGTCCCCTTTTTTCATTAGCATTGCCTACCACCGAATACCCCCTACCTTATGAACGTATTTATTTTATGTAAAAAATTAAATAATAAATTGAATTTTCTCCCCCTTTTATTGTTCCCTGTGTCATAGCGACGACCACCAGACGGAGGCTGCCGCTGGCTGGGGCTTGGTAGGTAAGTTAGATATTTCTCTCGAAATTCTCCCCGTCTGTCAGTATTCATGCAACATAGAATAAATTTATTTTGTCACGAAAATGTAGAACTAGACATGTAAAGCGAGACGCATTTAATGTTTTCTATGTATTCCCTGTAACCAATATTTTTGTTCAATGTTAAATGTACATTTTCGCAAGTTTTTGTGTTATTTGGTATGAAATATTTTTTTATTTCGTGATGAAAATACTGAAAAATACATACGTAGCCACGTGCAAATTTGGTTTCCGGCCATCCGAACCTTTATATACGCTAAATTTTAAGACATTGATGTCTACGGCCATATCACGCTGAAAACACCGGTTCTCGTCCGATCACCGAAGTTAAGCAGCGTCGAGCCCGGTTAGTACTTGGATGGGTGACCGCCTGGGAATACCGGGTGTTGTAGACCTTTCTTTTTTGTTTTTGTCCCCTTTTTTCATTAGCATTGCCTACCACCGAATACCCCCTACCTTATGAACGTATTTATTTTATGTAAAAAATTAAATAATAAATTGAATTTTCTCCCCCTTTTATTGTTCCCTGTGTCATAGCGACGACCACCAGACGGAGGCTGCCGCTGGCTGGGGCTTGGTAGGTAAGTTAGATATTTCTCTCGAAATTCTCCCCGTCTGTCAGTATTCATGCAACATAGAATAAATTTATTTTGTCACGAAAATGTAGAACTAGACATGTAAAGCGAGACGCATTTAATGTTTTCTATGTATTCCCTGTAACCAATATTTTTGTTCAATGTTAAATGTACATTTTCGCAAGTTTTTGTGTTATTTGGTATGAAATATTTTTTTATTTCGTGATGAAAATACTGAAAAATACATACGTAGCCACGTGCAAATTTGGTTTCCGGCCATCCGAACCTTTATATACGCTAAATTTTAAGACATTGATGTCTACGGCCATATCACGCTGAAAACACCGGTTCTCGTCCGATCACCGAAGTTAAGCAGCGTCGAGCCCGGTTAGTACTTGGATGGGTGACCGCCTGGGAATACCGGGTGTTGTAGACCTTTCTTTTTTGTTTTTGTCCCCTTTTTTCATTAGCATTGCCTACCACCGAATACCCCCTACCTTATGAACGTATTTATTTTATGTAAAAAATTAAATAATAAATTGAATTTTCTCCCCCTTTTATTGTTCCCTGTGTCATAGCGACGACCACCAGACGGAGGCTGCCGCTGGCTGGGGCTTGGTAGGTAAGTTAGATATTTCTCTCGAAATTCTCCCCGTCTGTCAGTATTCATGCAACATAGAATAAATTTATTTTGTCACGAAAATGTAGAACTAGACATGTAAAGCGAGACGCATTTAATGTTTTCTATGTATTCCCTGTAACCAATATTTTTGTTCAATGTTAAATGTACATTTTCGCAAGTTTTTGTGTTATTTGGTATGAAATATTTTTTTATTTCGTGATGAAAATACTGAAAAATACATACGTAGCCACGTGCAAATTTGGTTTCCGGCCATCCGAACCTTTATATACGCTAAATTTTAAGACATTGATGTCTACGGCCATATCACGCTGAAAACACCGGTTCTCGTCCGATCACCGAAGTTAAGCAGCGTCGAGCCCGGTTAGTACTTGGATGGGTGACCGCCTGGGAATACCGGGTGTTGTAGACCTTTCTTTTTTGTTTTTGTCCCCTTTTTTCATTAGCATTGCCTACCACCGAATACCCCCTACCTTATGAACGTATTTATTTTATGTAAAAAATTAAATAATAAATTGAATTTTCTCCCCCTTTTATTGTTCCCTGTGTCATAGCGACGACCACCAGACGGAGGCTGCCGCTGGCTGGGGCTTGGTAGGTAAGTTAGATATTTCTCTCGAAATTCTCCCCGTCTGTCAGTATTCATGCAACATAGAATAAATTTATTTTGTCACGAAAATGTAGAACTAGACATGTAAAGCGAGACGCATTTAATGTTTTCTATGTATTCCCTGTAACCAATATTTTTGTTCAATGTTAAATGTACATTTTCGCAAGTTTTTGTGTTATTTGGTATGAAATATTTTTTTATTTCGTGATGAAAATACTGAAAAATACATACGTAGCCACGTGCAAATTTGGTTTCCGGCCATCCGAACCTTTATATACGCTAAATTTTAAGACATTGATGTCTACGGCCATATCACGCTGAAAACACCGGTTCTCGTCCGATCACCGAAGTTAAGCAGCGTCGAGCCCGGTTAGTACTTGGATGGGTGACCGCCTGGGAATACCGGGTGTTGTAGACCTTTCTTTTTTGTTTTTGTCCCCTTTTTTCATTAGCATTGCCTACCACCGAATACCCCCTACCTTATGAACGTATTTATTTTATGTAAAAAATTAAATAATAAATTGAATTTTCTCCCCCTTTTATTGTTCCCTGTGTCATAGCGACGACCACCAGACGGAGGCTGCCGCTGGCTGGGGCTTGGTAGGTAAGTTAGATATTTCTCTCGAAATTCTCCCCGTCTGTCAGTATTCATGCAACATAGAATAAATTTATTTTGTCACGAAAATGTAGAACTAGACATGTAAAGCGAGACGCATTTAATGTTTTCTATGTATTCCCTGTAACCAATATTTTTGTTCAATGTTAAATGTACATTTTCGCAAGTTTTTGTGTTATTTGGTATGAAATATTTTTTTATTTCGTGATGAAAATACTGAAAAATACATACGTAGCCACGTGCAAATTTGGTTTCCGGCCATCCGAACCTTTATATACGCTAAATTTTAAGACATTGATGTCTACGGCCATATCACGCTGAAAACACCGGTTCTCGTCCGATCACCGAAGTTAAGCAGCGTCGAGCCCGGTTAGTACTTGGATGGGTGACCGCCTGGGAATACCGGGTGTTGTAGACCTTTCTTTTTTGTTTTTGTCCCCTTTTTTCATTAGCATTGCCTACCACCGAATACCCCCTACCTTATGAACGTATTTATTTTATGTAAAAAATTAAATAATAAATTGAATTTTCTCCCCCTTTTATTGTTCCCTGTGTCATAGCGACGACCACCAGACGGAGGCTGCCGCTGGCTGGGGCTTGGTAGGTAAGTTAGATATTTCTCTCGAAATTCTCCCCGTCTGTCAGTATTCATGCAACATAGAATAAATTTATTTTGTCACGAAAATGTAGAACTAGACATGTAAAGCGAGACGCATTTAATGTTTTCTATGTATTCCCTGTAACCAATATTTTTGTTCAATGTTAAATGTACATTTTCGCAAGTTTTTGTGTTATTTGGTATGAAATATTTTTTTATTTCGTGATGAAAATACTGAAAAATACATACGTAGCCACGTGCAAATTTGGTTTCCGGCCATCCGAACCTTTATATACGCTAAATTTTAAGACATTGATGTCTACGGCCATATCACGCTGAAAACACCGGTTCTCGTCCGATCACCGAAGTTAAGCAGCGTCGAGCCCGGTTAGTACTTGGATGGGTGACCGCCTGGGAATACCGGGTGTTGTAGACCTTTCTTTTTTGTTTTTGTCCCCTTTTTTCATTAGCATTGCCTACCACCGAATACCCCCTACCTTATGAACGTATTTATTTTATGTAAAAAATTAAATAATAAATTGAATTTTCTCCCCCTTTTATTGTTCCCTGTGTCATAGCGACGACCACCAGACGGAGGCTGCCGCTGGCTGGGGCTTGGTAGGTAAGTTAGATATTTCTCTCGAAATTCTCCCCGTCTGTCAGTATTCATGCAACATAGAATAAATTTATTTTGTCACGAAAATGTAGAACTAGACATGTAAAGCGAGACGCATTTAATGTTTTCTATGTATTCCCTGTAACCAATATTTTTGTTCAATGTTAAATGTACATTTTCGCAAGTTTTTGTGTTATTTGGTATGAAATATTTTTTTATTTCGTGATGAAAATACTGAAAAATACATACGTAGCCACGTGCAAATTTGGTTTCCGGCCATCCGAACCTTTATATACGCTAAATTTTAAGACATTGATGTCTACGGCCATATCACGCTGAAAACACCGGTTCTCGTCCGATCACCGAAGTTAAGCAGCGTCGAGCCCGGTTAGTACTTGGATGGGTGACCGCCTGGGAATACCGGGTGTTGTAGACCTTTCTTTTTTGTTTTTGTCCCCTTTTTTCATTAGCATTGCCTACCACCGAATACCCCCTACCTTATGAACGTATTTATTTTATGTAAAAAATTAAATAATAAATTGAATTTTCTCCCCCTTTTATTGTTCCCTGTGTCATAGCGACGACCACCAGACGGAGGCTGCCGCTGGCTGGGGCTTGGTAGGTAAGTTAGATATTTCTCTCGAAATTCTCCCCGTCTGTCAGTATTCATGCAACATAGAATAAATTTATTTTGTCACGAAAATGTAGAACTAGACATGTAAAGCGAGACGCATTTAATGTTTTCTATGTATTCCCTGTAACCAATATTTTTGTTCAATGTTAAATGTACATTTTCGCAAGTTTTTGTGTTATTTGGTATGAAATATTTTTTTATTTCGTGATGAAAATACTGAAAAATACATACGTAGCCACGTGCAAATTTGGTTTCCGGCCATCCGAACCTTTATATACGCTAAATTTTAAGACATTGATGTCTACGGCCATATCACGCTGAAAACACCGGTTCTCGTCCGATCACCGAAGTTAAGCAGCGTCGAGCCCGGTTAGTACTTGGATGGGTGACCGCCTGGGAATACCGGGTGTTGTAGACCTTTCTTTTTTGTTTTTGTCCCCTTTTTTCATTAGCATTGCCTACCACCGAATACCCCCTACCTTATGAACGTATTTATTTTATGTAAAAAATTAAATAATAAATTGAATTTTCTCCCCCTTTTATTGTTCCCTGTGTCATAGCGACGACCACCAGACGGAGGCTGCCGCTGGCTGGGGCTTGGTAGGTAAGTTAGATATTTCTCTCGAAATTCTCCCCGTCTGTCAGTATTCATGCAACATAGAATAAATTTATTTTGTCACGAAAATGTAGAACTAGACATGTAAAGCGAGACGCATTTAATGTTTTCTATGTATTCCCTGTAACCAATATTTTTGTTCAATGTTAAATGTACATTTTCGCAAGTTTTTGTGTTATTTGGTATGAAATATATTTTTATTTCGTGATGAAAATACTGAAAAATACATACGTAGCCACGTGCAAATTTGGTTTCCGGCCATCCGAACCTTTATATACGCTAAATTTTAAGACATTGATGTCTACGGCCATATCACGCTGAAAACACCGGTTCTCGTCCGATCACCGAAGTTAAGCAGCGTCGAGCCCGGTTAGTACTTGGATGGGTGACCGCCTGGGAATACCGGGTGTTGTAGACCTTTCTTTTTTGTTTTTGTCCCCTTTTTTCATTAGCATTGCCTACCACCGAATACCCCCTACCTTATGAACGTATTTATTTTATGTAAAAAATTAAATAATAAATTGAATTTTCTCCCCCTTTTATTGTTCCCTGTGTCATAGCGACGACCACCAGACGGAGGCTGCCGCTGGCTGGGGCTTGGTAGGTAAGTTAGATATTTCTCTCGAAATTCTCCCCGTCTGTCAGTATTCATGCAACATAGAATAAATTTATTTTGTCACGAAAATGTAGAACTAGACATGTAAAGCGAGACGCATTTAATGTTTTCTATGTATTCCCTGTAACCAATATTTTTGTTCAATGTTAAATGTACATTTTCGCAAGTTTTTGTGTTATTTGGTATGAAATATTTTTTTATTTCGTGATGAAAATACTGAAAAATACATACGTAGCCACGTGCAAATTTGGTTTCCGGCCATCCGAACCTTTATATACGCTAAATTTTAAGACATTGATGTCTACGGCCATATCACGCTGAAAACACCGGTTCTCGTCCGATCACCGAAGTTAAGCAGCGTCGAGCCCGGTTAGTACTTGGATGGGTGACCGCCTGGGAATACCGGGTGTTGTAGACCTTTCTTTTTTGTTTTTGTCCCCTTTTTTCATTAGCATTGCCTACCACCGAATACCCCCTACCTTATGAACGTATTTATTTTATGTAAAAAATTAAATAATAAATTGAATTTTCTCCCCCTTTTATTGTTCCCTGTGTCATAGCGACGACCACCAGACGGAGGCTGCCGCTGGCTGGGGCTTGGTAGGTAAGTTAGATATTTCTCTCGAAATTCTCCCCGTCTGTCAGTATTCATGCAACATAGAATAAATTTATTTTGTCACGAAAATGTAGAACTAGACATGTAAAGCGAGACGCATTTAATGTTTTCTATGTATTCCCTGTAACCAATATTTTTGTTCAATGTTAAATGTACATTTTCGCAAGTTTTTGTGTTATTTGGTATGAAATATTTTTTTATTTCGTGATGAAAATACTGAAAAATACATACGTAGCCACGTGCAAATTTGGTTTCCGGCCATCCGAACCTTTATATACGCTAAATTTTAAGACATTGATGTCTACGGCCATATCACGCTGAAAACACCGGTTCTCGTCCGATCACCGAAGTTAAGCAGCGTCGAGCCCGGTTAGTACTTGGATGGGTGACCGCCTGGGAATACCGGGTGTTGTAGACCTTTCTTTTTTGTTTTTGTCCCCTTTTTTCATTAGCATTGCCTACCACCGAATACCCCCTACCTTATGAACGTATTTATTTTATGTAAAAAATTAAATAATAAATTGAATTTTCTCCCCCTTTTATTGTTCCCTGTGTCATAGCGACGACCACCAGACGGAGGCTGCCGCTGGCTGGGGCTTGGTAGGTAAGTTAGATATTTCTCTCGAAATTCTCCCCGTCTGTCAGTATTCATGCAACATAGAATACATTTATTTTGTCACGAAAATGTAGAACTAGACATGTAAAGCGAGACGCATTTAATGTTTTCTATGTATTCCCTGTAACCAATATTTTTGTTCAATGTTAAATGTACATTTTCGCAAGTTTTTGTGTTATTTGGTATGAAATATTTTTTTATTTCGTGATGAAAATACTGAAAAATACATACGTAGCCACGTGCAAATTTGGTTTCCGGCCATCCGAACCTTTATATACGCTAAATTTTAAGACATTGATGTCTACGGCCATATCACGCTGAAAACACCGGTTCTCGTCCGATCACCGAAGTTAAGCAGCGTCGAGCCCGGTTAGTACTTGGATGGGTGACCGCCTGGGAATACCGGGTGTTGTAGACCTTTCTTTTTTGTTTTTGTCCCCTTTTTTCATTAGCATTGCCTACCACCGAATACCCCCTACCTTATGAACGTATTTATTTTATGTAAAAAATTAAATAATAAATTGAATTTTCTCCCCCTTTTATTGTTCCCTGTGTCATAGCGACGACCACCAGACGGAGGCTGCCGCTGGCTGGGGCTTGGTAGGTAAGTTAGATATTTCTCTCGAAATTCTCCCCGTCTGTCAGTATTCATGCAACATAGAATAAATTTATTTTGTCACGAAAATGTAGAACTAGACATGTAAAGCGAGAAGCATTTAATGTTTTCTATGTATTCCCTGTAACCAATATTTTTGTTCAATGTTAAATGTACATTTTCGCAAGTTTTTGTGTTATTTGGTATGAAATATTTTTTTATTTCGTGATGAAAATACTGAAAAATACATACGTAGCCACGTGCAAATTTGGTTTCCGGCCATCCGAACCTTTATATACGCTAAATTTTAAGACATTGATGTCTACGGCCATATCACGCTGAAAACACCGGTTCTCGTCCGATCACCGAAGTTAAGCAGCGTCGAGCCCGGTTAGTACTTGGATGGGTGACCGCCTGGGAATACCGGGTGTTGTAGACCTTTCTTTTTTGTTTTTGTCCCCTTTTTTCATTAGCATTGCCTACCACCGAATACCCCCTACCTTATGAACGTATTTATTTTATGTAAAAAATTAAATAATAAATTGAATTTTCTCCCCCTTTTATTGTTCCCTGTGTCATAGCGACGACCACCAGACGGAGGCTGCCGCTGGCTGGGGCTTGGTAGGTAAGTTAGATATTTCTCTCGAAATTCTCCCCGTCTGTCAGTATTCATGCAACATAGAATAAATTTATTTTGTCACGAAAATGTAGAACTAGACATGTAAAGCGAGAAGCATTTAATGTTTTCTATGTATTCCCTGTAACCAATATTTTTGTTCAATGTTAAATGTACATTTTCGCAAGTTTTTGTGTTATTTGGTATGAAATATTTTTTTATTTCGTGATGAAAATACTGAAAAATACATACGTAGCCACGTGCAAATTTGGTTTCCGGCCATCCGAACCTTTATATACGCTAAATTTTAAGACATTGATGTCTACGGCCATATCACGCTGAAAACACCGGTTCTCGTCCGATCACCGAAGTTAAGCAGCGTCGAGCCCGGTTAGTACTTGGATGGGTGACCGCCTGGGAATACCGGGTGTTGTAGACCTTTCTTTTTTGTTTTTGTCCCCTTTTTTCATTAGCATTGCCTACCACCGAATACCCCCTACCTTATGAACGTATTTATTTTATGTAAAAAATTAAATAATAAATTGAATTTTCTCCCCCTTTTATTGTTCCCTGTGTCATAGCGACGACCACCAGACGGAGGCTGCCGCTGGCTGGGGCTTGGTAGGTAAGTTAGATATTTCTCTCGAAATTCTCCCCGTCTGTCAGTATTCATGCAACATAGAATAAATTTATTTTGTCACGAAAATGTAGAACTAGACATGTAAAGCGAGAAGCATTTAATGTTTTCTATGTATTCCCTGTAACCAATATTTTTGTTCAATGTTAAATGTACATTTTCGCAAGTTTTTGTGTTATTTGGTATGAAATATTTTTTTATTTCGTGATGAAAATACTGAAAAATACATACGTAGCCACGTGCAAATTTGGTTTCCGGCCATCCGAACCTTTATATACGCTAAATTTTAAGACATTGATGTCTACGGCCATATCACGCTGAAAACACCGGTTCTCGTCCGATCACCGAAGTTAAGCAGCGTCGAGCCCGGTTAGTACTTGGATGGGTGACCGCCTGGGAATACCGGGTGTTGTAGACCTTTCTTTTTTGTTTTTGTCCCCTTTTTTCATTAGCATTGCCTACCACCGAATACCCCCTACCTTATGAACGTATTTATTTTATGTAAAAAATTAAATAATAAATTGAATTTTCTCCCCCTTTTATTGTTCCCTGTGTCATAGCGACGACCACCAGACGGAGGCTGCCGCTGGCTGGGGCTTGGTAGGTAAGTTAGATATTTCTCTCGAAATTCTCCCCGTCTGTCAGTATTCATGCAACATAGAATAAATTTATTTTGTCACGAAAATGTAGAACTAGACATGTAAAGCGAGAAGCATTTAATGTTTTCTATGTATTCCCTGTAACCAATATTTTTGTTCAATGTTAAATGTACATTTTCGCAAGTTTTTGTGTTATTTGGTATGAAATATTTTTTTATTTCGTGATGAAAATACTGAAAAATACATACGTAGCCACGTGCAAATTTGGTTTCCGGCCATCCGAACCTTTATATACGCTAAATTTTAAGACATTGATGTCTACGGCCATATCACGCTGAAAACACCGGTTCTCGTCCGATCACCGAAGTTAAGCAGCGTCGAGCCCGGTTAGTACTTGGATGGGTGACCGCCTGGGAATACCGGGTGTTGTAGACCTTTCTTTTTTGTTTTTGTCCCCTTTTTTCATTAGCATTGCCTACCACCGAATACCCCCTACCTTATGAACGTATTTATTTTATGTAAAAAATTAAATAATAAATTGAATTTTCTCCCCCTTTTATTGTTCCCTGTGTCATAGCGACGACCACCAGACGGAGGCTGCCGCTGGCTGGGGCTTGGTAGGTAAGTTAGATATTTCTCTCGAAATTCTCCCCGTCTGTCAGTATTCATGCAACATAGAATAAATTTATTTTGTCACGAAAATGTAGAACTAGACATGTAAAGCGAGAAGCATTTAATGTTTTCTATGTATTCCCTGTAACCAATATTTTTGTTCAATGTTAAATGTACATTTTCGCAAGTTTTTGTGTTATTTGGTATGAAATATTTTTTTATTTCGTGATGAAAATACTGAAAAATACATACGTAGCCACGTGCAAATTTGGTTTCCGGCCATCCGAACCTTTATATACGCTAAATTTTAAGACATTGATGTCTACGGCCATATCACGCTGAAAACACCGGTTCTCGTCCGATCACCGAAGTTAAGCAGCGTCGAGCCCGGTTAGTACTTGGATGGGTGACCGCCTGGGAATACCGGGTGTTGTAGACCTTTCTTTTTGTTTTTGTCCCCTTTTTTCATTAGCATTGCCTACCACCGAATACCCCCTACCTTATGAACGTATTTATTTTATGTAAAAAATTAAATAATAAATTGAATTTTCTCCCCCTTTTATTGTTCCCTGTGTCATAGCGACGACCACCAGACGGAGGCTGCCGCTGGCTGGGGCTTGGTAGGTAAGTTAGATATTTCTCTCGAAATTCTCCCCGTCTGTCAGTATTCATGCAACATAGAATAAATTTATTTTGTCACGAAAATGTAGAACTAGACATGTAAAGCGAGAAGCATTTAATGTTTTCTATGTATTCCCTGTAACCAATATTTTTGTTCAATGTTAAATGTACATTTTCGCAAGTTTTTGTGTTATTTGGTATGAAATATTTTTTTATTTCGTGATGAAAATACTGAAAAATACATACGTAGCCACGTGCAAATTTGGTTTCCGGCCATCCGAACCTTTATATACGCTAAATTTTAAGACATTGATGTCTACGGCCATATCACGCTGAAAACACCGGTTCTCGTCCGATCACCGAAGTTAAGCAGCGTCGAGCCCGGTTAGTACTTGGATGGGTGACCGCCTGGGAATACCGGGTGTTGTAGACCTTTCTTTTTTGTTTTTGTCCCCTTTTTTCATTAGCATTGCCTACCACCGAATACCCCCTACCTTATGAACGTATTTATTTTATGTAAAAAATTAAATAATAAATTGAATTTTCTCCCCCTTTTATTGTTCCCTGTGTCATAGCGACGACCACCAGACGGAGGCTGCCGCTGGCTGGGGCTTGGTAGGTAAGTTAGATATTTCTCTCGAAATTCTCCCCGTCTGTCAGTATTCATGCAACATAGAATAAATTTATTTTGTCACGAAAATGTAGAACTAGACATGTAAAGCGAGAAGCATTTAATGTTTTCTATGTATTCCCTGTAACCAATATTTTTGTTCAATGTTAAATGTACATTTTCGCAAGTTTTTGTGTTATTTGGTATGAAATATTTTTTTATTTCGTGATGAAAATACTGAAAAATACATACGTAGCCACGTGCAAATTTGGTTTCCGGCCATCCGAACCTTTATATACGCTAAATTTTAAGACATTGATGTCTACGGCCATATCACGCTGAAAACACCGGTTCTCGTCCGATCACCGAAGTTAAGCAGCGTCGAGCCCGGTTAGTACTTGGATGGGTGACCGCCTGGGAATACCGGGTGTTGTAGACCTTTCTTTTTTGTTTTTGTCCCCTTTTTTCATTAGCATTGCCTACCACCGAATACCCCCTACCTTATGAACGTATTTATTTTATGTAAAAAATTAAATAATAAATTGAATTTTCTCCCCCTTTTATTGTTCCCTGTGTCATAGCGACGACCACCAGACGGAGGCTGCCGCTGGCTGGGGCTTGGTAGGTAAGTTAGATATTTCTCTCGAAATTCTCCCCGTCTGTCAGTATTCATGCAACATAGAATAAATTTATTTTGTCACGAAAATGTAGAACTAGACATGTAAAGCGAGAAGCATTTAATGTTTTCTATGTATTCCCTGTAACCAATATTTTTGTTCAATGTTAAATGTACATTGCAAGTTTTTGTGTTATTTGGTATGAAATATTTTTTTATTTCGTGATGAAAATACTGAAAAATACATACGTAGCCACGTGCAAATTTGGTTTCCGGCCATCCGAACCTTTATATACGCTAAATTTTAAGACATTGATGTCTACGGCCATATCACGCTGAAAACACCGGTTCTCGTCCGATCACCGAAGTTAAGCAGCGTCGAGCCCGGTTAGTACTTGGATGGGTGACCGCCTGGGAATACCGGGTGTTGTAGACCTTTCTTTTTTGTTTTTGTCCCCTTTTTTCATTAGCATTGCCTACCACCGAATACCCCCTACCTTATGAACGTATTTATTTTATGTAAAAAATTAAATAATAAATTGAATTTTCTCCCCCTTTTATTGTTCCCTGTGTCATAGCGACGACCACCAGACGGAGGCTGCCGCTGGCTGGGGCTTGGTAGGTAAGTTAGATATTTCTCTCGAAATTCTCCCCGTCTGTCAGTATTCATGCAACATAGAATAAATTTATTTTGTCACGAAAATGTAGAACTAGACATGTAAAGCGAGAAGCATTTAATGTTTTCTATGTATTCCCTGTAACCAATATTTTTGTTCAATGTTAAATGTACATTTTCGCAAGTTTTTGTGTTATTTGGTATGAAATATTTTTTATTTCGTGATGAAAATACTGAAAAATACATACGTAGCCACGTGCAAATTTGGTTTCCGGCCATCCGAACCTTTATATACGCTAAATTTTAAGACATTGATGTCTACGGCCATATCACGCTGAAAACACCGGTTCTCGTCCGATCACCGAAGTTAAGCAGCGTCGAGCCCGGTTAGTACTTGGATGGGTGACCGCCTGGGAATACCGGGTGTTGTAGACCTTTCTTTTTTGTTTTTGTCCCCTTTTTTCATTAGCATTGCCTACCACCGAATACCCCCTACCTTATGAACGTATTTATTTTATGTAAAAAATTAAATAATAAATTGAATTTTCTCCCCCTTTTATTGTTCCCTGTGTCATAGCGACGACCACCAGACGGAGGCTGCCGCTGGCTGGGGCTTGGTAGGTAAGTTAGATATTTCTCTCGAAATTCTCCCCGTCTGTCAGTATTCATGCAACATAGAATAAATTTATTTTGTCACGAAAATGTAGAACTAGACATGTAAAGCGAGAAGCATTTAATGTTTTCTATGTATTCCCTGTAACCAATATTTTTGTTCAATGTTAAATGTACATTTTCGCAAGTTTTTGTGTTATTTGGTATGAAATATTTTTTTATTTCGTGATGAAAATACTGAAAAATACATACGTAGCCACGTGCAAATTTGGTTTCCGGCCATCCGAACCTTTATATACGCTAAATTTTAAGACATTGATGTCTACGGCCATATCACGCTGAAAAACACCGGTTCTCGTCCGATCACCGAAGTTAAGCAGCGTCGAGCCCGGTTAGTACTTGGATGGGTGACCGCCTGGGAATACCGGGTGTTGTAGACCTTTCTTTTTTGTTTTTGTCCCCTTTTTTCATTAGCATTGCCTACCACCGAATACCCCCTACCTTATGAACGTATTTATTTTATGTAAAAAATTAAATAATAAATTGAATTTTCTCCCCCTTTTATTGTTCCCTGTGTCATAGCGACGACCACCAGACGGAGGCTGCCGCTGGCTGGGGCTTGGTAGGTAAGTTAGATATTTCTCTCGAAATTCTCCCCGTCTGTCAGTATTCATGCAACATAGAATAAATTTATTTTGTCACGAAAATGTAGAACTAGACATGTAAAGCGAGAAGCATTTAATGTTTTCTATGTATTCCCTGTAACCAATATTTTCGTTCAATGTTCAATGTACATTTTCGCAAGTTTTTGTGTTATTTGGTATGAAATATTTTTTTATTTCGTGATGAAAATACTGAAAAATACATACGTAGCCACGTGCAAATTTGGTTTCCGGCCATCCGAACCTTTATATACGCTAAATTTTAAGACATTGATGTCTACGGCCATATCACGCTGAAAACACCGGTTCTCGTCCGATCACCGAAGTTAAGCAGCGTCGAGCCCGGTTAGTACTTGGATGGGTGACCGCCTGGGAATACCGGGTGTTGTAGACCTTTCTTTTTTGTTTTTGTCCCCTTTTTTCATTAGCATTGCCTACCACCGAATACCCCCTACCTTATGAACGTATTTATTTTATGTAAAAAATTAAATAATAAATTGAATTTTCTCCCCCTTTTATTGTTCCCTGTGTCATAGCGACGACCACCAGACGGAGGCTGCCGCTGGCTGGGGCTTGGTAGGTAAGTTAGATATTTCTCTCGAAATTCTCCCCGTCTGTCAGTATTCATGCAACATAGAATAAATTTATTTTGTCACGAAAATGTAGAACTAGACATGTAAAGCGAGAAGCATTTAATGTTTTCTATGTATTCCCTGTAACCAATATTTTTGTTCAATGTTAAATGTACATTTTCGCAAGTTTTTGTGTTATTTGGT
>OX104113.1:46741144-46849443 GCA_944474755.1 Limnoperna fortunei
CTTTTTTTTCTTTTATTGATTTAGATCAAAAGGTGTTGGGTGGATATGTGTTAGAGGAAAAAAGCAACATTCTAAAGGCCTTGGCGACATTGATCAGTTACTCACATTGTGGGATGCTATACAGAACTCAAACAGACCTATTACTGTGGACACCATATCCGACTTGGCAAGAATGTGCAAAGTTACATATGGGAAATGGTTATTTTATGTGGACTATGGGGGTAAAGGAGACCATTTGTGGAGTATTGTTGCTAAGGCAATCATTAAAGGTCTCATACCTTCAGACTCAGCTAAAGTAAGTCCAATTGATGATGTTAATGAAGATGAAGGCAACAAACATGTTATTTGTGTTTATAATCCAAATTACCTGGACAAGGACGAAGTTTTTGGATGTGAAGAAGGACTCCGGAAGATTGGTATAAAATGTCCATTGATGTATAAACCAGATGTCTACACTTATTTAGGAGTTTATCGTGATAATCCATGGGACTTGAGGCCTTCAATATATCGTAGTGTATATGATATTTTGTCAGGTCAGTCTATAATAGATACATCTAATGCACCAGAACATAATTGATTGATAATAATAATTTGTTTTAAGTTGTTCATGTGAACTGGCAAAACTTAAGAAAGAATTCCTACAGTAATGAAACTAGGAGCTATGTAGGCCGAATTTTAGTGCCGTTATAATCGGAAGTTAGTTTTGTGATTTGTCGGATTAACGGCAGAATTCAGTCCTATTGCTCGTAATGTAGCAAATACAAAATTATAATTTCTGTCTATTTATACGAAATTCAAACATAATATTCATCTTCTTTACGTTATTAAAGCTTTAGACATTGCGAAACTAACGGAAAACGATCTTTATTGAAGAAATTTCTTTTTTTGTCTTTGAAGATGCACGTGGAAAATGCTATGTTGATCATTTTTCCTTATATGGATAATGTGACCTAATTTTATTATAAACGTGCTCATTTGCATACTATAACAACTATTCCGTAGTAAGAATCCGGTAATTTACATATGTATAACCCAAGATGCACCACGCCATTCAATTTCGGGTTCCTCAATGTTTTTCATATAGTAAACGTAATCAAAAAGAGACACGAATGTCAATTAATACACAACGCACAGCGGGTTATTAAAAACGGCAATAACTATCATCTCCTATCAATAATGATCGATTTTAAACAGGAAACCGATAAAAAAATGGTGACCATGTCGAAAGATATCAAGATTGTATATGCAACTTCTTTTGGACATCAAAGTGCCGGGAGTGATTCACTCCCTCTCTGCTACATTACGAGTAATGGGACTAAATTCGTACCCTTGCCAAAAAAAAAAAAAAAACGAGGGTACGATTATTCGTTATAGGAGCTATGTGATAGTGGTAAATGATATTATTGTCTTCAAATTATTATTGATTATTATTGATTAAATATATTGACTGTTGATATGGCAACGATTATAAATGCATGACAAAAATCTAAGGATAAATGCATCATTATTGGTATTAACTTTGACCAAATAACTTAGGGTTCATATTTTAAATGTAATAATGTGCTGTTATAGAAATATTATATTAAACATTTTGATGAACTTTAGTTAACTTTGACCTAAACTTTAATTGACCTGGTATGATTAGTAAAAGTAGATTTGTGAAATGTAGGTAATAACAAAATACCGAACACAAGGGAAACTGTCAAAAAAGACAATCCACAAATTAAAGTCTGAGAAACTGGCAAACTCCATAACCAACAACCAAAAATATTAACTACAGCATCAGTCCTGACTTGGTACAGGCATTTCAAAAAACATAGTGGGTAAAACCAGGTTTTATGGCATGCCAAACCTCCTGTTTCATTACTGTAGTATGAGAGTTGGTTTAATTTGTTCATTAAAAAGGATGGGTATTATATACCACTAGTCAATAAACTTTGAATTAAGATTTTAAGTGTAATAATATGCCTTTATATACATTGTGGTAAACATTTGGATGAAGTATCATTGATGACAAACTGTATAAGAAATGGACGATAAGTTTTGTTACAGATTTGAAAATGTGTTTTCCACTTTTACATATTACATACAGTTGAACCTTTAAATGATTCTATGTAGGGGAAACTAAAGTTCATAGTGGATAATTATCCTAATTTATTGTTTTAAACAATGAAAATGCATACATTTGTATTTTAACAAATCCCCATATATCGGACTGTTAAACTGTGACATTTTTCATGCATTTGTATTTCAACCAATCGCAATATCTTGGACTGTTTAACTGTGACATTTGTTACAAATTGTAACCTATATACTATGTATTGCTGCTTTAAAGTGATGTTTAAAATGCATTTGAGTGCTTATACAGTGGAATAAATTTTAGTTATTTAGTAGATTTTAAATGTATTAATGTCCCAAGCCTGTAAGATTTGATGCATATTTTGTGTGCAAATTTCTAACAACACATCTATATGTACTTGATTCCTATTAGTGTACAGTATGTTAACATTAGGTATGTAATGAAATATATACCCAATAATCATCATTTGTTAAAATCAAACATTTATTACCTGTAATAATATAAGTCAGTGAATCACAGTTAGTGGTTTATATTTATATTTTCTTTAATTAATTTATTTTATTTTGACACAGGAAAGGTCGCAATAGATGTTTTTACATTTTTGCTGTGTACTATGTTTATTTATGTCTTGTTACTATTTGTATGTTTTAATCATTGTTATGTTTGTTTGATTTGTATGATTTGTATGATTTGCTTCCATGTATATGAAGTTGTTTGTTAGCCTTGTAAGTGCTTCAGTAATAAACTTTATTATGGAAAAAATTCATCTTTTTATAGAACCTCTTTTACAGATATTCTTACACTTCTTTCTGTCCTAGGAGTCAAGTCAGTAACTACTCCAAACCTACTAGTTCCCTTCATTCCAGTAGTTGAGTCAGTTACTACCCCAAAGTACAAGTTCCCTTTAGTCCAAGAAGTAAGTCAGCAGCCACTCTAAACCTGCAAGGTCATAACATTCCAAGGGGTTAAGTCAGCAGAAACTTTAAACCTACAAGTCCCCTTTAGTCCAAGGAGTGAGTCCGCATGACTCGAAAATAACAATATCCTGTAATTGCAAGGAGTTAATTCAGCAGCCACTAAACCTACAAGTTCCCTTTAGTAAAAATAGTCGAGTCAGCAGCCACTCTGAATCTTACAAGTTCCCTTTAGTCCAAGGAGTTAATTAAGTCAGCAGCCACTCTAAACCTACAAGTTCCCTTTAATAAAAAGAATTGAGTCAGCAGCCACTCTGAACATACAAGTTCCTTTAAGTCCAAGGTGTAAGTCAGAAGCCACACTAAACATACAAGTCCCATTTAGTCCAAAGAGTCGAGTCAGCAGCCAATCTGAATGTTACAAGTTTCCATCAGTCCAAGGAGTAAGACAGCAGCCACACCAAATCTACAAGTTCCTTTAGTCCAAAGAGTTGAGTCAGCAGCATGGTCAGCGGCTATCTAAACCTACAAGTTCTTTGATGAATTTACTTTTACTTATATATATATTAAGTAGTTTCATATTCATTTAAGTCAGTCAAAGGTGCTGTTACCAAGGCCAATATTCAGTTACAGGTACAAGCAGATGATTCAGTCATAGACTCGAGACCAACTGACATTTTCATTAGAAACAGGTGCTTTAGAGATCCATGACCAGTAGGCAGTTACATATATAAAGCAAATAGTCTACGTACTCAATACCAGCTTCAAGTATTAGGTAGTACGGAAAAAAGGACCAGGTCAGAGAAGGCTACATATGAAGCAGGTGGTTCAGAGACAATGTTTTAGTTACAACATGGCATCAGTTTTTACTGGGTCTCGAGATCAGAGTACAAGGTAAGAACACCTTTCCAGAATTCGTGCGTGAACTTGCAACAACAGAATTGAAACAGCAATGATTTTATATTTCAATAATTTCCCATAGGTAGAGGCAACATATAAATCGTATTATAAATTACAAAATAACCCATGTACATGATCCTTCAAGATGTATTCAGGTTAACGTCTCCATGCAAAATGAACCCAAATTATTGTCAAGGGCATAACAGGGTTAGTATAACTGAGCGTGATTGTTTATTTGTTTGTATGGGGTTAACACCACATTCAGCCATATTTACCATTTTTCACCTATCATGGCTTCCAGTTTTTGTATACGTAGGGTTTAGATGTACTAGGTGAAAACCCCGCCTTTCGGCAGGAAAACTGGTAATCCTTGTCAGTTAAAGTTGGAGTCGAGAACACCCATCTCCATGTGCAGTTCGAACACCCGCCAGTGATCAATATTAGATGTTTAACCACTCGACCCCTCAGGCCCACCCTACCATACTTTATAAAGCAACATTTTATCGGGATCAATGATTGCAATTATTTTGGTAACGGAAAAATAGCGGTGAATGATAACAAGAAAATGTATTGCGAAACTGTAAATTACTTGTGAATACCTGGTTTTGTAACCTTAATCTAGTATTAGGTACATGTACAGTAATTTTTTGATTGATCATACATTACAAGAGACTATACATTTGTCATAATTTCTGTTTTCGTTATTGTTGTAGCAGTTTGATCGGGTACTGCAGGACTTGCTTGGTCATTACATTGTTCAGAATCATGTTCCTTTTTATAGATTTTCGAGTTGTATAGAATATTAGCTATCAGTGTCCTAATAATCATGAACGAACCGTTTCACTTTTCCGTTGGTTATAGTTTCTCAATTTGAATGACGTTGTTCGTGTTTCGTGATGTAGTATGCAAATATTTTTCGATTAGTTTCGTGTTTTTCTAACTAGTTGACAGATAGGTTAACCCATGGATTTTACACACAATCCGAAAACAGACAAAAAAAATTATAAAAGAAAGCTCAACTAAAACTATGAGATAAACATGGTTCTCTGGAAAGATTCTGACATATACATGTAATTCTTTTTTGGAATTTAAAAGGCAAATATATTGAACGTGCAGTGTGCATACTTTGTATAAACAAGCTCATGTGTCGACCGTAAAATGTGTTTGCCACAAATGACAACAATATCATCCTCAATGTAACTGAGGGAAGTTCAATAGTAACGTTTTTTTTTGAGAGGATGGAACAGAAGGGGTAAAGAAGGGGAAGCTCGCGAAAGAGAAATTAAATCATTATTTTGTTTAAAAAAAAGTTTGTGTTGGTTACGTCTCAGATTAAAATGTAACTAAGTCTACCATTTTGAGTACACATCGAAATAAAAAATGTGTAATCGAACGCGCGTCCGTAAATTCTGTAGTCATTACTTCTGCTTAGCTTATACCTTATTCTTCTGTTTGATCAGAATTAAAAGAAGTAAACGATTCCAAATGTAGCGACAATTTTTCCTTATTTTGACAAAATACCTGTATAAATCATAAATTGTAACCCTACTTTAAAAAATGTATGGTTGTTTTACAAAATTATAATAACACACGACAGATGTACATACAATATTTTAATATTTTTAGGTGTCTGATATAATAATTTAATTAAATTTAATTCAATTTTAACGTTTACAGGGTTTACAATTATAGATATTTACATCGTAGGAATTAAATGATATTGATTTACATTTTTCATGGTTTAGCACACTGTACATGGCATAGAAATGTTAGAACATAATTATATTTTAGCAGCAGCACTATTTTCACTATCCAAAGACTCTTGCCGCATCAACAATAAACTTCAAGAATGTTTGATTGTTAAACGTCAATGTTTTCGTCGTCTGTCTTCTCTTCTAATTCCAGTAAGTGAATATTTTGTTCTTGCGATATCAGTAATGTGCTTCCAATGTCGTTCATAATTTGATTAAAGTTCATGTTTACGTTTTCTTCTGTCTTTTCTTCCATCTCCATTAAGCGAATACATTGCTCTTGCGGTATCTCTAATCTGCTTCCAAGGTCGTTCATGGTTTGTGTAAAATTCGTGTTTACATCTGTCTTTTCTTTCATCTCCAGTAAGTGAGTATTTTGATCTTGCGGTATTAGTTTGCTTCCAAGGTCGTTTGTGATTTGTTTAAAATTCTTGTAAACTACGTTGTCTGTTTCTTCTTCCATGTCCAGTGTATTCATTGTTTTCTCTTGGGTCGGAAGCTCGTAATATCTACTGGACATCAAGAATTTTTTTACCTTGTTTATTGACAAATTAGCAGCAAATATGTACTCGTACAATAAACTTGCAACTACACCTCCTAGTATGGGACCAATCCAGTATACCCAATGATTCGTCCAAAGATTCATTGCAACTGCGGGTCCAAAACTTCTGGCTGAATTCATGCTAGATCCCGTTAAGGGCACAGCAAACAGGTGACACATGGTGACAGAAAGTCCAATGGTCAGTGGTGCCGATCCATGGAGATCGTTTCGTTTTCCATCACAACATGCGAAGACAGTAAACACCAGAATAAAGGTTATCATAAACTCCACACCGAACGCTCGTCCTGGTCCGATTTCAGTATTTAAATAAGTTTTTCCAAGGGTCCCCCAGCGCTGGCCCGGTGTCACTTCCTTCAGTATCAGAGCTCCAACTATTGCCCCACAGCATTGCGCTAGTATGTACAATACAGTTTTGGCTAAGCTGATCTTCCTTGTAACGAAGAATGCAATGGTAACAGCGGGGTTGATGTGGCCTCCACTGATGTGACCAATGCCCCAAACAATAGTAGCAACACTCATTCCAAAGCAAAATGCAATTTGAACGACAGGATTATAGTCAGACTTTGGAATTCTTGTCGGGTCCTCCCACGAAAGACATGAGCCACATCCGACGAAAACTAAAAGCAGTGTTCCTAGAGCCTCTGCAGCCACAGCTTTCCAGAATTTGATAGACTTCAAGTCATCTAAGCTTGAAGCCATTCTGAAACGAACCAACAGATTTGCTCTGCTCACCGGGTCTCTCATATGTAACAAAGTTGGTTGTGCGAATTGTTGAGCTAGATATTACTACTCTTCTGATTGTAAACACGATTAATGTCAATGCACAAACCTGTAGACGTCGACTGTAGTGGATAGGTCAGTAACGAAGATTTTACTCAAGTGCAGTTGTTTGTTGTAAAGTAGGAATTTCTCTGTCACAACTGTAATTCGCAGTCAGTTTTATAAATAATTTGTCACAATGACACGTGATACTGTTCATTTAAGGCAGTGAATACAAAGTTGATCACAACTCACAAATAAAGTTTACTCCAAATATTAAAACATATGTAATTAAATTTAGATCACTGTAATGTGATTTAGATCGATCAGTTAGCTTGATTTTGTAATCACTAACTATGTTCTTAATTAGGGATTAAAACAACAAATTCAATAAACCTTCTAAAGCCCCAGGACATGTACTGATGCTTCAGTGAACTGCAGTTAGTACTTGTGTAAATACAAACAATTATAAGTGATAAGCGTTAGCAATTGAAGACGACTATTAAATATGATATAAATATTTTTGTAGTTTTTTGGATAATCATAAAACTGCTTTAAGTAAAATTGCTGTTACGTTACCGCAATAGAATAACAGGTGACGACTATGACCCCCTTATGGTGTGAATACTTTAAAGGACTTTATTAAAACAATGAAAATCACAATGAAAATATCCCACTTCTAGTATTTCCGCATTTGATCATATATGTTTAATTCTGAATGTTTTTGATTTTGGAGACTGCAGAATGCTAGTAGATTTTTCTTGTCGCTCTTGTACATAATAGTGAAATGTGTCAATAGTATTCAAACAATAACTACATCTTGATCTTACTTATGAAAAAAATATTCAGGTTCTTACATCGAAGTGTTATGGTCAAAATAGAGAGAGGCTGAATTGATTACATATAATTAAATATTTCACATAACTATTATTGATGCGTGGAAACGAGAACGACACATAGCCAACCAGCAGTATATAGGTCGTAGTTGATTCTTATGTTCAAAAGGACTAATTTTCTGTAATTTTGAACCACAGCTGAATTAGTTATGTTAGCATGGTTTACGTATAGCACCAGACCTTAATTAGTCATGTTGGCATATCTCGCTCTGTCAACCGAGAAAACGCCGGAGATGTTCCATCTGAATATTGTTTGTTTTTTTTTTGTAAAGTTATTACGCCACTTTCGGGCAATGGCAATTTTTTTAGCTATATCGTGGCGTCCATTTTTTTTGGGGGGGGGGGTGGGGATTCGGAAGCCTGAGTACCCGGAGAAAACCGGAAATATTTGAATGGCTGTTTATTGTTAAATAAACATATTAACAATATTCAAATGCCATACGAGAAACAAGCTGTTGTACAAGTTTCAGCTAGTATTCTGTTTTAAATATTGCTGGTTTCCTTTTTGCCAACCTATATTTATGCACATTGAGTTCAATACCAGAAAATACATTGTTCATTATAAAACTGTATGCTCGTAGACGGAGTTTGTCTCTCATAAGAAAAATAGCAAAGAAAACCGTCCGAACAACAAGAGCTAAAAGTCAAGGGACAGTTACAAGTCCGGATATAGACAAACATACACAACGCAACACAAAAAACAAAAACATAAACAGGAAAAGAGTAACCCGAACCCAATAAAAACCATATGTGCACTCAGGTGCTTCGGAAGAGTAAGCAGTGCCTGCCTCTAATTAGACCCACGTCGAGTTACTCATTGTCATGTATAGGAAAAAGTCAATCCAGGAATAGGAAACACTACCTATGACTCAGAGAAAATGTCCGAGAGATTGATTTTCCGTAACGATCAATTAAGTCATGGGGACGACCATAGAACTTCTGGAGAGATAACATCAACCTAGGTACAGCAAACCCTTGTTTGAGTAGTTTAGTAGTCAACAGCAGTGGTCGGTCTAGAAAATCGGAATACCGATCGCAGAATGTAGAATAACGTTTAAGTTACGAAATGTACACACCATACGCTGGAGCTGCTGGAATGTTGCTGTCGATGAAGGGGAAGTTGACCATTGGAAAGTTTAAGTTTGTCGTAGAGTCTAGTTTGTAGTTTTCCTGAGTCTATTTCCAGACGTAGGTCTAAGTAAGAGGCTGACCTTAGTGTATTGGTGCTGTCTTAATTGCAAGCTTTCTAGGGTAAATTGAATGCAAATAGTCACCAAATTCATCATTGTTGAGGGACAAAACATAATCAATATAGCAGAATGTGAAATTAAAGGTCTGGACCAGTGTCTTTTCTGTCTTCTTTAGCAGGCCTTCTAGGAACTCAGCCTCATAAGAGTACAAAAAAACAGGTCGACGAGGAGAGGAGCACAATTAGTACTCATTGGAACACCAACAGTCTGCTGAAAAACGTGTCCTCCAAACACGACGAATATGTTGTCGATAAGAAAATCTAACATTTGACAGACTTGGTCTTCTGTATATTTATTAGTTGATTTAGAGTAATTGATGATGAAGTAAGTTCTGTCATGGCTAATTACCAGGTATTTATATCGTCTCTTTCCGTTTTATTAAGATCTTGGAGACTGGTTTTAAGCTGCATATGACGAATGGCCGTGTAGAGTGTCGAAAAATCAAAAGTTTTAATGCTGTTATAGTGGGAAAGAGATCCAGACCTCAAGATGCTATCAGGTCTTTTGAATTTTTTAATATCCACATTTCTATTATGCCACTCTTGGAGTAGAAAGGGTCTCTGTATTTATGAAGTCCCATCTTTATTGTTGTTAAATCGTGGTCAGGAGTAATGAGTTCAAGAATCTTCTCGTTTGAAACAGGTACAGTCTATACTAACTAATCTATACTATAGTTAGTATAGACTTTCCCTGTTTGAAAGCGCAGTGAATGTGTAAGTAGGATTGCCAAGTGAACTGTCCATGCCTAACTCATTAGTTAAACACTTTATGTAATGTTTTCTGCAGACAAAAATAATGTATAACAAATGATATCAGATACTATAAATCTAATTAGTTATATTAGTCCTGGAAATACAAAGTCAAAATATTTTATTTAAACATCAAACATTTATATCCCGCATTTTCTATTATTCAATTGCAATATCAAATTAATTTTTGGTTATCAAATCTTGAATGCGTAATTGATAACAAACATTTTGCATAAACCTACTACTTTGATAAACAATTGTCTATTATCTATTTAGCGTTCATGTCTTCATGTTAGGACCATTGCTGTAGTGGCTTCATTTTAGTTTTGGTTCTCGAGTTTTCCGGTTTCTTGTTAGGTAATTTTGAGATCGGAAATTCATAACGTACCGTCGTCGGTTTTTTAAGTTTTTTATTTATTGGTGTCTTTATTACATCAATATCTAGTTGCGAACATCCATGATAGGCACAAACATCGTCAGCACAAACACAATCAGACACTGAGACAGTGACGTCAGAGATGTGTGCTGTCTGCACTAATAACAAGAAATGATATGGGTTACACCCATATCCAGAGATGTTCGATTTATATGTTATAGGTGTATCCGATTTGGTTTTTAATAGTTTTTTTTCAACTTGTTTTATTTAAAATTTCATCATATGCTGTAAAAGGTTACAAATATAGACGATTGTGCAAGGCAAGAAATAATCATCTTGATTATAATATCTCAACTTTGAGAAGAGTATTGTAATAAAAAAGCAATGTGTAGGAAAGACAAATGTTTACCGTACAATAACAATACACTGACCTTTTCGAAATCACATAATCACGTGGTTCTGTGGGAAAAAAGGGGGGCGGTAAGATCGACAGTTATCGCGTACTTCCGTGGGGCATCCTCGGAAGATCAAAGAAAAATACCGACAAGTTACAATTTCAATTGATTTAATTTTACAGTAATTAAAATTGTTTTTCAAAAAAATTGCAATTAAAATGTATTCAAACGTCAAACTAACGTTCATGTACATAAACATTGCTAAGAACTTAATAATATTTTCAGACTGTAAAATAAAAAATATATATATATAGAAGAGTCTTATTTTTGCCAGAGACATGTAATTATATGCCTCTGTTCTTGCAAAACAATTTATGAGATTATTAACTTCTAGAATTATTTTCAACTATTACAACTGTTGATGACCTCAGGGACAGTCTATAAAAAAGACTGTCCCTGATGACCTTTATTGGAATGTAACTGAATTGTTTTTCTATTGTATTTTTATATACATTTTTCAAAATTTCATTTAGCTTTTAGTTTTTCTATTGTATTATTATTTTTCAAAATTTCATATAGCTTTTTTAAATTTATGTTTGTTTAGAGGACTTCATATACGATCTTAGAGGTAGGTTTAATATAATTCTATGAGTATCTAAATATAACTGCTTCTTTATAATAGTTCTACATAAAAAATTTTAAATCTTGAATTAAATAAAAATGCAAACCTTTTGTGGTTTTTTTTCTTATTATAAAGAAATTTATTTTCCCTACCAATGTCTATGACATTTTTCACTCATTCAGAAAATCAAATTTCTTTAAATAACATGCCTGTTTTAAAATCTTATTTTCGTATAAAAATCATAATCTAAATTAGCATTTTCGTGGCTAATTATGTGAGTCTAAATGGTCTTCCGTTTATACCTTTCATTAAAGTTCAGTGTCATAAATAAGCAATTAGCAAATAAACAAGGCACATCTAATTTACAATTTACAATTACATCACAGAAATATCTCTTACCCCTCACCCCCCACCACGCACACACACACACACGCCTCGTTCTCGGCCAATCTCGTGCGAGAGAGTTTCGGATTTCGAAATCGTAAATAATCAAAACCCAGGGAAATTAAATTTAATGTTCAAGATTGATGAATTTCTACATAAAGGTTTCATTTTCCACCCTAATTATGAAATAATCCAGAAATAATACTGAAAATTATCGATCATGCATTACGTAATACTAAAAAATTTTACAATGCATTATTTTTATCAAATCATCTTATGAATTCCCATAAAAACAAATACATTCACATTATATTATATGAAGATTAGAAACTGCATAAAAACTACAAGGCTTAAGTACCCTAGAAATTCTGACATAACAAAAGAAATAAAATTGAAAATTATCGATAAAGTCAAATTTATGATCATCTACATTTTTATGTAAAGATACGAATGCAAAAAAGATATGAAGCTTGCTCTATCAAGCATGAAATAATCCAAACAAAAAAATATAATGATAAAATTGAACTGAACAAGTCTTTCTAACATATACATTACGTAATATAACGTAACAAAATCTAAAAATGCCTTTTTATTATCAAATTATCTCACTAATTAATAAAAGAAACACCGATATATACATTTTATTTTGTAAAGATAAGAATGCATTAAAAAAAATACTAAGCATACCCTATAAATCGTGAAATAATCCAAGAAATGAAATTGAATCGATGATCCTATCTAGCGAGGTCAAAAGCGCATTAATATACAATTTTGTTCATCTTTACTACTCCTTATTAGATTAGGACAGAAAAATGTATTTTAAAGCTAGGAGGATTTAACATATACGAAAAACTGCAATTGAAATATTTTCTTTAGCATTAAATTAGCCATTTTATCACTTACAACATGAACTATATTGTAGAGTATGGTTTTTACCTTTTTGCTCAATTTACCCGAAAACAATTATATATCATTAAGAGATAATAAGAAGAGATCGAACATATGAAAAATAATGTTATAATTGACAAAGAGGCAGGAATAACTTGTTAGTAACAAAGTTATTTTATTTGTATAGTGTGTCTTCATTCATTTCAGATCTTTATTTGTTTATAGTGTGTCTTCATTCAACTGTCTATTTTTAGATCGTGATAATGTATTCCCTGGATAATCTTCAATGGCGCGATAATTTAAAAATGATGTGTTGCAGATGGTCATTATTCCAAGACACCGTTTATGTTTATTTCCAACGGCTTTAAAATTTTGCACTGGAAGATTAATTAAAGCATAATTGAAAAATAAATAATGTATAATCATAAACTTGCAAACAATCTATTCAAATAAACCTATTTCACTGTGTAGAATGGTAACGGACTTACACGTTTTTTTTTGTTTAACGGACTAATCGGGTTGAGCAAATGATTATTGTTCAATTTTAATTACTAGAAATTTGTTGAATGTATTTTTAACTCAAAACAGGACATCTCTAAACATAAAAAGTCATTGTTTATATCAATTTGACGATGAATGATAGAAATTCATGTTTGCTTTTCTCGATTTTTCGATTTGTTTTTTACTTGGTGAAATAACCACGAGGTACATCGACGTAACATTTTCTAGGAGTTATCATAGATCAATTACGTATTCCGTGAGTATGCTTTTTAATAAAACTTAACCCTTCTTGTTATTATTTGAATTCGTTTTTCTGAGTTACTTCATGTTTATTGGCACGAACAGTCATTTGCTTAACCCGATTAGTCCGTTAAACAGAAAAAAAACGCGATAAGTCCGTTACCATTCTACACCGTGTATTTTGCCAATGGGAATGTGTAATAAAATATATGAATAGGTCTGATTAATTAATTCAGTATATGATTAAGTCCCGTTTCATAACGTCCGAAAATATATGAATAGGGTGGGTTTTCAAATCCCCGTCCGCAGACCTGTACCTAAAAGTATCCCTAGTAACCCCCCCCCCCCCCCTCCGGCCCGCCGCCGTGACGGTGTCGCATTCACACAGATAATTTTATACTGTTTAATTTTATTTTATACTGTTCAAAATACGAGCAACTAAGGGAAACATTTCATACAAAGATATTGAATATTTTTCAAAACAAGAATCATTGTTTCAAAAATTTCTCAGATTTAAATTTTCTTGAAAATAATACTTCATACCAAGTATTAAAGTTGACTTCCTCCTTCATATCAGATGGGTTTAATATAAGGAAATGCCATGTTAATTTACCTGTATAATAAATAAGTATTATCCATATTATATTTTATTAAAATAGTAACCCTAATGAATGGTTTGTAATTTTAATTTTGTATTCAATTATTGTCATAGGCCTTAACCATTTATTGTAAATGAGTTTGAGCCAATAAAATTATTTGTATTTGTATTTGGTAATGATAAAAGACTTTATTATATATATAGTAATAATTTTTCCCCATTCTATTTCATATAGGAATAAAGTGCAATATATTTTCATATTTTACTCTGCGTCTCGGTCTTTTATGAAATTACCGGGATAAGTATAGATTTGTTCCAAACATCGTCTTTTATATTTTACTGTCGTTTAGTAAACAAACAATGCCTAAAATAACATACACGATCTGCTCTCGAAGGGAGAATTAGCAGAACTGCTTATGGATGTGATTTCGAATGTCGATAAAAGTAAAGCTTAAAAATTCATAGACCAACAAAAGGAAAAATCGACTGTAAACTGTACGAAACGAGAATAAATCGTGTGCAAGTGGATCGTTTCAAAGCAGGAACATAGATACATAATGTATATTCACAACAATAAGGAAAAACAAATAAAAACACAAAATTGAAAAGAAATCTGTTTTTTATTATTGTATCTACATCTACATAAACATATATATCTGTCATATTTACCAAGTGAAAATATGATAATATTTGATAATATTTGACCTAGTAAAATATTACAAAATATCAAAGATAATGAATAATCACTTAAAAGCACCCAAAATATTATTATCACTATATAATAAAAGGGTTATTGCATGAATATTGGGAAATATTGTCCCTCGCAAGATGCTATATTGCACTCGCAAGCTCGTGCAATTTAACACTTGCTAGGGACAATATTTCCCAATATTCATGCAATAACCCTATAATATTAAGAACAAGGAAATTGGAATCGACTAAATTTTTTACATTTATAATTTCAACTGTATATCTTTCAATCAGTAAATATGTAAATTTTCCTCATACACTGTTTATATTAATTTACAACGGCTTTACAATTTAGCGCTCAAAGATTATTAACGCATAATTTAAAAAATAAATATTGTATAATCATAAACTTGCAAAAATCTATAGAAATAAATCTACTCTCACAATTATATGCACGGTGTCTATAAATTTTTGACACTTATAATTTCAACAGTATATATTGCAATGACTGAATATGCAAATTTTCCTCATACACCAATTATAAACCCTTGTGAAGGTTGTTTCCCTTGGTCAAGTAATCCGGGAAACAACCCATCCCCTCGTGTTTCTGTTTCCCTTTAGAGATTGCGTTTAATGTTATTACTAACTGTGGTTGAATAATTCAATCCTCCTCCCTAAAATTTAAAATGTCGCTTATTTAATGTAGTTAAGGACTACGTTTCAATATTTATATTCGAGAGGTTCCTTAAAATACAGATGTAGTTTTGGGATACATGTGTGTAAAAAAAGTCATGGGATCCATATGAACAAACCGGTTTTAAATGGTAGCTTAACCCAGTCCCTAGCTGGTGAAATATTTTTTTCATTCACGCAAGCTTAATCCAGTCACTCTCACCTACGTTTACCATTATTTCTGAGATTAACAAAAATTAAAGCCAATCAGACACCTGAAAACTCTCTATATATTTTTTAAATTACCGTAATTACATTAAAGAATTGATCATTTATGGCAACATAAGTTGTAAGGAGTAGGGACTGTGGTTACACCAAGTCAAGACCACGTATTTTGCACTTTTCAATTTCTTTTTCTTACTTTGTTGTACATACTTGTATATTAAAATCGTTCCACATTTTGTAGATTGTACATCTATATCCCTAATCAAATATGGTCATGACTGATTTGGTCTCAGTTTCATAAAACTTCTCAAATTGAGAGTTTTTCCTCAAATTTTAAGTTTCCAGCAATCTGATTGGCCAATATTTGAGTTGAGGATGAGTTGAGGAAATCCTGAAATTTGAAATGTTTAAAAATATGAAACAGTGCCCTGTACGTGTAAAGTGGAACTTATATCATTTAGAAAATTCTGATGTTTTAACATTCGCGTTCTGAAGATTCAATTTGAAATTAAAACTTCTGAAAATAAATCTCCATGTCTCACTGTCGATGGCGCATTTTCTAGCAGAGAATGGGTCTTCTATGAGTGGCAGTTCATGTCATTATTGCGCTGTTTTGTAACGCACTGGTTTTACGAACGGGCTACTTCCTTAAAGTAACGCGCTACTTTAAGAAAGTAGCGCATTACTTTAAAATGGTAAAAGCAGCGCGTTACCTATTGAAAGTAACGCGCTACTTTGTAAAAGTAACGAGCTACTTTTTAAAAGTAACGCACTATTTTGTGACAGCAGCGCGCTACTTTCTAAAAGAAGAGCGTTACTTTATTAATGTGGAAAAGCAAATTCAACCAAATGTAGTTACCAATCAAGTGAAGTTTACAAAAGTACCAAGTGTAGAAATAACGCTTCATTCCCCTTTTTTTTCATCCCGCGTTAAAGTATAAAACTTAAGAAGATGGACAGATTCGGTCATTCGTCAATCTAGTTAGTTTCTTGAACTGGTAGCCTTTTAAAGCAAGCCAAATATATTCTCTGATCTAAACAGATAAAAAATGGCTAACAGATTACATGCGGGGAGTTCCGACAGGGACAGGTTTCTCTGTCAAACACAGTCTACAATAGAAAATGTTGTTCGCCTGTGTAATTCTGATACCCATAGGACATTGTTGAAAGTATTCAAGCAAGGTGGGTATACTTTTTTATAATTATAGTTCTTAATGTATCTATTGAAGAACTTGTTTTAGTAGTTATAGTAATGGAAACGTCAAAATAAATATAGATTGTGATACAGGGTTTCCCATATCAGGCCCCACTCAAATCCGAGACTCCCCATTAGGTCGAGGCATCAGCCGAGTCCGAGGCTTTAATATGGGTCGATGGCTACCTAATATGGGAGTCTCCAATTACTGAACAAATAAAGAAAGTTTATTGCAACACAAAGATATATATCTCTTATAAATTACTTAATATACAAATAATTCATATTCAGATTCAAATTTTATTGTCATATAAACATCTCAACAAAGTTTGTGACAAAAATAAATAATTAAACAATATAACAGTAGAATAAAACGTCGTGTTATCTTATTTCGCATTTTAACATCAAATCATGTTAAAGGATTTATTATACCCCACTCTAGAGTGAGCTATATTGCAACCACCTTTGGTTGTTTCAGTTAAAGTATTAGATTACGTTTAAGGATGATCACTCTTCATGTTTCAGAATTTCAGTCTGATTTTTGAACTAGACTTACCTTCAAATACCGAAGAATTTTTTGGCACACTGACCCCTAGTTTTTATGATATTATCTGATTATGTAGACCATAAAAACAACTGTATAAAATTATTAGGGTGTCTTTCCATCCTTTCCTTACACCTTCGGGAACATATCTCTTATCTGTAACTCCTCCTAAACCCGATTGATTAGTGAGAGGTACGTATTCCCTACTTGCGGTAAACAAGATTTATCTCCCATTTGCAGAGTTATCTGTTCTTTAGAGCAGGTACTTTATAGTACCTACTGTGGGTAAAAAGTAGTTTTTCTACAATATTTTTGTATTCACATATAGCAAAGCATCCGGTAAAATTTATTATGATGTGCAAACTAATTATGCAGTTTTTTTAGTTGTACTGGAAGAGTAAAAACGTGATTTTTCCCTATCTGTTCAATACTAGATACCTGCTGTTATGAAAGACAACTCTTGAAAATGTGAAGTAACCCTTGTATTCCGAAAATAGGGAATATAGTGGTAGTGGTGTTCGTTCGTCCTTAAATGTACACCTTAGGGTACCCATCTCATCCACAACTTCTTCTAAACCCCTCAATGGATTTTTACGAAAGTTTCACACAATCTTTGTAACATAATGTAGATGTGCACCTATTATTTTAATAAAGAAGGAATTTTTCCATTGGACACGGATGAACCCCGCGTAGGCCACTAAACAGGAAAATGGTCCGACAGGTCTGAAAATTGCTTAGGACGTGCAGTTGATTCATACTGAACCACCCTACCCAATTTCAAGTCATACTCATGTACGGTTTCTAAGAAAAGCTTTACCTAAATTTTCAATGAAATTTTCATATGGGCCCATTCTAAAACATGAAGTGGAAATCAGACAGGTCTGGGACGTTCAATTCGTCATACTGAACTACCCTGCCGAATTTCAAATCACTCTCATGTACGGTTTAAAAGAAAAGCTGGACTGACATGAGTAAAACCTAATGCCCCGACATGTCGTCGCGGGGGGGGGGGGGGCGCATAAAAATGTTCAAGTTGATTCATGGGTTTCCCGTAGCCGCACCCCCCCCCCCCCCCGAAAAAAATGGACTTATGTCTACAAAGGGGTATCCATCTTTTATCCGCAATTCGCAACTCTTCATTAGCAGTTCAATGGATTTTCATGAAACTCACATAATCATGTAGACGTGTACCTCCTAGTATACAAATAATTTTATCTCGTTGATTTTTTGGGGTTTCCAAAATCTGACCTTGCCATATATGCAATTACATTTTTAAGTTACACGATTTATAAAGAATTAGTCCAAAATAAATTACTAGTACTTAAATGCTCAAATCTGTGGTTCTGGCTCAGCCTTAGTATGAGCGAACTGTTCCAAAGGTTTAAGGTAGGGTTGTTTTAATCATACCTCTCTCAAAAAGTTTTTGGGGAATCACCATGTCTGTCTGTCCAGATATCTCTTAAGCGCAACTTCTCGTAAACTGCTTTATGGATTTTGACGAAACTTTCATGAAGGAGTACATCATATGGGGATGTGCATGAAGAACTTTCGTTGCGCTTGAATATCATTTAGGAGAGATAATTGGACTTTTAGAAGATTTTTTATCAACGTTATAGGATACAATCAAAGACCAACATTCTGATTGCAAGACAGACGGGTGTAAAGAAGCTACTCAAAGGATCTTTCTTATTAATTCATACATCGGCAGTTATTGTCTCTAACCGTATAACAAAATCATCATCTTCTTGGTCATTTGACTGGGTAGCATTGTGGTCCTCCCTCATACTCGTCATCGCCCTTCTCATAAGTTGACTGAATCTGTCCATCCTCACAAGTCAGGGTTTCTCTGTCCACATGTGTCTACGAAACCCTGACAAACTTAGCTAGGAAATTCCTGGGCTAGAAGTCACTATTTTGATTGGCTACATCATACCTTAATGTAACCAATCAACAGCTCGCTTTCATGCACGACTTGGTTAAGGGATATCCCGATGATGTCGATTGTAAATAAACCAAACGGATGTGTTGCATTGATCATGTGAAAATCCGTGTATTTTGTATAGTAGTGTTAATAGTTTGTTATTACCGCGTTATTTATCAGTTGCGTTACGTTTTCTTCCCACTCAAGAATGAGTAAGAATGACTACTGCCAAACACTTGCTTCTTTCAAGCAATTTCATTAGTGATATTTTGAAGGTTTGACGTCATATGAAAATCTTCTAGCCCGGGAATTTCCTGGCTAAGTTTGTCAGGGTTCGTGGACGCATGTGGACACAGAAACCCTGACTTGTGAGGATGGAATCTGTCCATCTTCTAAAATTTTATAGCGAGCATCGCAGATGCGAGCTATACGGTTACATGCATGTGTGTAAATAAGGTCACGTGATCCATATGAACAAACCCATTTCGGATGGTATCTGAGCTGTCAGAAGAAAATATTGTGGTCGAGCACAAAAAAATAATTTAAAAGTAGACAGAAATAAATTTTACATTCGATTAAATTAAAGTGTTTATTCTTGAAATAAAAACAAAAATGTCAGACATTTTTTTGCAATCTCAAAAACGCTTTATTAATTTTTTTAAACATTTTTCGTGACGTCACGAACACATTAAAGACGTCACGTCACTAAAGAATTGCAGAGGCACTCTTAGGGTGCTCT
The DNA here is from genome assembly GCA_944474755.1 of Limnoperna fortunei. Classification (NCBI taxonomy): domain Eukaryota; kingdom Metazoa; phylum Mollusca; class Bivalvia; order Mytilida; family Modiolidae; genus Limnoperna; species Limnoperna fortunei. Next base: position 46,760,996 of record OX104113.1, read on the forward strand.
GAAGTAACTTCTTGATCCATAAAATATGCGATGCTCGCTTTTAGGCTGTGCCAATATTCATATTACTTTAACGCGGTATGAAAAAAGGGGAATTAAGCGTCATTTCTTCTAAAATGCGACTACACTTGGTACTTTTGTAAACTTCCATTTGATTGGTAACTACATTTGGTTGAATTTGCTTTTCCACTTTAATAATTAAGTAACGCGCTACTTTTAAAAAGTAGCGCGCTGCTGTCACAAAGTAGCGCGTTACTTTTAAAAAGTAGCGCGTTACTTTTACAAACTGGCACGTTACTTTTACAAAGTACTTAGCGCGTTACTTTTACAAAGTAGCGCGTTACTTTAACGAAGTAGCCCGTTGGTAAAACCAGCGCAATTCTGACCTGAACCGCCACTCATAGTCTTCTCATAACTTTTATCACATAGGGTTGCCATTTGTACGTAAATTATACAGTAAAATGCTAATTTCTATATTTGATATTAAATTATAATAATTTAGTACCAGTTCACGGTAAAAACGCAAGAAACCCTTAAAAAATAAATTAATGTATATTTTGTGTTGGGTAGTTAGTTGTTACCTGACAAATATTTAGTTAAATTATCCTCTGTATTTGGGAGAATTTTGAATATATAAACGCGGAACCTTACATTTTTACACTTTTCATCAATTTATTACATCTTTCGACGTATTTGCCGGACTTAAAATTCACACATTGAAAACTCTAATAACATTTTTTATCGCTATTTTGCAGTATTTTCCTTTGATCTTTGTGTGCGATATTATTCCATCTCACTCTACTAGCGTGAGATAGGCCCATCTCAGCTCGCTGTCAAGACGTCGTTAAGTAAACACTGTGACGTCACAATGTTAAAAAACAGCGATAAACAGATTATTTACGTTTTATGAAACTCGATGCATTTTCTCGTCATCTCATCTCAGGGCTGTCGCCCTTCGATGAGATATGGACGAGAAAACGCATCTCGTTTCAAAAAACGTAAATAATCTATAAAGATATGCGTTTTTTCTTCACAATTTGTCCAAGAATTTTTAGAATACAACATATATTTTTGTAAGATTTACACAGGTTTATCTATGTCTAGTCGTTTTCTTTACCGCCACAATTAAAAAAACCCAACTTTTTCATTTGACGTCGATGTTGTTTCGAACAAAGTTGAATTAAAATATTATAAATATATTCGATAAGGAAAATGTTATTGCGCAAAACGTTGTATGTGTGCGAATTTGATTACAATTTGAGCAGAAATCCCCTGACCACTATTTTAACAACAGTAAACATGGGACTTCAAAAATACAGTGACACTTTCTACTCCAGGAGTGGAATAAAGGAAATGTGGATATTAAAAAATTCAAAAGACCTGATAGACATCTTGAAGTCTAAATCTCTTTCCCATTGTAACAGCATTAAAACGTTTGATTTTTCGACACTCTATACGAAGCTTAAAACCAGGCTTAAAGATCTTATAAAACTCTGCTTTTTCAAGAAAAACGGAAAGAGAGGACATGTTTTTCAAAAGACTGTTGGTATTCCAATGGGTACTAATTGTGCTACTCTCCTCGCCGACCTGTTTTTTTACTCTTACGAGGCTGAATTCCTAGAAGGCCTACTGAAAAAGAAAGAAAAGACACTGACCCAGACCTATAATTTAACATCTCGCTACATTGATGATATTTTGTCCCTCATCAAAATTTGGTGACTATTTACATTCAATTTACCCTAGCGAGCTTGAAATTAAAGACACTACCAATACACTAAGGTCAGCCTCTTACATATACCTACTTCTAGAATTAGACTCAGGAAAACTACAAACTATATAAATATATATAAACTCTACGACATACGTGATGACTTCAACTTTCCAATTGTCAACTTCCCGTTCATCGACAGCAACATTCCAGCAGCTCCGGCGTTTGTGTAAACTTCGCAACTTATACGTAATTCTAGATCCTACGATTGGTATTCCAATTTTCTAGACCGATCACTGCTGTTGACTGCTAAACTACTCAAACTTCGCTGAGACATATGTAGTGTTGTAGTGTTGTAGTGAGTAACTCGACGGTTGTCTAATTAGAGGCAGGCACTTCTTACTCGTCCGGAACACATGAGTGCACCCATGGTAGATCATGGTTTTTATTGGGTTCGGGTTACTCTCTTTCTGTGTTTTATGTTTTTGGTTTTTGTGTTGTGTTTTTTTGCTATTTTCTTTTCAATATTAACACAAAAACCGAATAAAGCCGATTTACAGTGAGAGATTATAGAACCAGCCTTAAGAGAACTCTGGTTGTGTGGAAAATCTATATGCCGAATGCCATACAAATATTTCTTAACCATACTTGCTTTGTGCACGTTTAACACATGCTACAGGTTTTTAAAGTCGACTATACTGTACAATATTGGGGCAGAATTTCCCAAACAAGTAATCATACGTCAGTACTTAATACAGGATTCGGGTGCTACTATATTCAATAAAGGTCCTTTACCTTCGTCTATATAATCCCCGTAGTCATAAACCTGATCTTCCCTCCGGATATCGAATACCCGTATCGTATCGCATATACCCTTACCCTGTATAGTACATGCCGTATAGTATACTCTCGATAAAAAATACATGGCAAAATCCTTCGCGTATGCTGTATAACCAATCGACCAATATCAGTTCTCAAGCCTAACGGTCCTCGAGGCTGTTATTAGTCCATCTTGGTGATACAGCATGCGATACAGAGTTTATATGATACATGAGTAAATCGCATGCTGTATCACTCAACCTAAATTAAGGCTCTGATATAGAGGCGCGGGAGGCTGCTATTTGGTTCTTCGGTGACCTTCGAAGAAAACTGATGTATATAAACTTATATTCATCCGAATACCGCTGAGATAATGACTAAAAGACACCAGACCTAATGGGTAAATGCAGTAAAAAACGAAATACCCACAATTTGATGATATTTATTTATTTATTTTGTAGAGTGTATATGCAGAATACTTATTAAACAATATGAAGTGCTTGGCCCATTTTGAGCAACGTCACGGGTGGAGTCGATAAACGACGTAATCTGCGTTCGAAATCATCCCATGTTCTATTGGTGAAAACTCTAACACAATCATGGCATAATTTTGTTAATCGTTTACCATCACCTCTAAACTAACGAGACACGTAATACAGTGATATACAATAACACCAATCACCAGGCCATACCTATAATACACGTAATACAGTGTATACAGTAACATCCACCACCAGGCCATACATAAAATACACGTAATATAGTGATATACAGTAACATCCACCACCAGGCCATACCTATAATACACGTAATATAGTGATATACAGTAACATCCACCACCAGGCCATACCTATAATACACGTAATACAGTGTATACAGTAACATCCACCACCAGGCCAAACCACAATTACACGTAATACAGTGTATACAGTAAACATCCACCACCAGACCATACCTATAATACACGTAATACGGTGTATACAGTAACATCCAACACCAGGCCATACCTATAATACACGTAATACGGTGTATACAGTAAACACCCACCACCAGGCCATACCTATAACACACGTAATACGGTGTATACAGTAACATCCACCACCAGACCATACCTATAATACACGTAATACAGTGATATACAGTAACATCCACCACCATGCAGGCCATACCTATAATACACGTAATACAGTGTATACAGTAACATCCACCACCAGGCCATACCTATAATACACGTAATACAGTGTATACAGTAACATCCACCACCAGGCCATACCTATAATACACGTAATACAGTGTATACAGTAACATCCACCACCAGGCCATACCAATAATACACGTAATACAGTGTATACAGTAACATCCACCACCAGACCATACCTATAATACACGTAATACAGTGATATACAATAACATCCACCACCAGGCCATACCTATAATACACGTAATACAGTGTATACAGTAACATCCACCACCAGACCATACCTATAATACACGTAATAAAGTGTATACAGTAACATCCACCACCAGGCCATACCTATAATACACGTAATAAAGTGCATACAGTAACATCCACCACCAGACCATACCTATAATATACGTAATACAGTTTATACAGTAACATCCACCACCAGACCATACCTATAATACACTTAATATAGTGATATACAGTAAACATCCACCACCAGGCCATACCTATAATACACGTAATACAGTGTATACAGTAAACATCCACCACCAGGCCATACCTATAATACACGTAATACAGTGATATACAGTAACATCCACCACCAGACCATACCTATAATACACGTAATACAGTGTATACAGTAACATCCACCACCAGACCATACCTATAATACACGTTATACAGTGATATATAGTAACATCCACCACCAGGCCATACCTATAATACACGTAATATAGTGATATACAGTAAACATCCACCACCAGGCCATACCTATAATACACTTAATATATTGATATACAGTAAACATCCACCACCAGGCCATACCTATAATACATGTAATACAGTGATATGCAGTAACATCCACCACCAGGCCATACCTATAATACACGTAATATAGTTATATACAGTAAACATCCACCACCAGGCCATACCTATAATACTCTTAATATATTGATATACAGTAAACATCCACCACCAGGCCATACCTATAATACACGTTATACAGTGATATATATTAACATCCACCACCAGCCCATACCAATAATACACATAATATAGTGATATACAGTAAACATCCACCACCAGACCATATACCTATAATACATGTAATATAGTTATATACAGTAACATCCACCACCAGGCCATACCTATAATACACGTAATACAGTGTATACAGTAACATCCACCACCAGACCATACCTATAATACACGTAATATAGTGATATACAGTAACATCCACCAACAGGCCATACCTATAATACACGTAATACAGTGTATATAGTAACATCCACCACCAGACCATACCTATAATACACGTAATATAGTGATATACAGTAACATCCACCACCAGACCATACCTATAATACACGTAATACAGTGATATACAGTTACATCCACCACCAGACCATACCCATAATACACGTAATATAGTGATATACAGTAACATCCACCACCAGACCATACCTATAATACACGTAATACAGTGTATACAGTAACATCCACCACCAGACCATACCTATAATACACGTAATATAGTGATATACAGTAACATCCACCAACAGGCCATACCTATATATAATACACGTAATATAGTGATATACAGTAAACATCACTTTATTACGTCTATTATAGGTATGGTCTGGTGGTGGATGTTACTGTATATCACTGTATTACGTGTATTATAGGTATGGTCTGGTGGTGGGTGTTACTGTATATCACTTTATTACGTATATTATAGGTATGGCCTGGTGGTGGATGTTACTGTATATCACTTTATTACGTGTATTATAGGTATGGTCTGGTGGTGGATGTTACTGTATATCACTTTATTACGTATATTATAGGTATGGCCTGGTGGTGGATGTTACTGTATATCACTGTATTACGTGTATTATAGGTATGGCCTGGTGGTGGATGTTACTGTATATCACTTTATTACGTATATTATAGGTATGGCCTGGTGGTGGATGTTACTGTATATCACTTTATTACGTATATTATAGGTATGGTCTGGTGGTGGATGTTACTGTATATCACTTTATTACATGTATTATAGGTATGGCCTGGTGGTGGATGTTACTGTATATCACTTTATTACGTGTATTATAGTTATGGCCTGGTGGTGGATGTTACTGTATATCACTTTATTACATGTATTATAGGTATGGCCTGGTGGTGGATGTTACTGTATATCACTTTATTACATGTATTATAGGTATGGCCTGGTGGTGGATGTTACTGTATATCACTTTATTACGTGTATTATAGGTATGGTCTGGTGGTGGATGTTACTGTATATCACTTTATTACGTGTATTATAGGTATGGTCTGGTGGTGGATGTTACTGTATATCACTTTATTACGTGTATTATAGGTATGGTCTGGTGGTGGATGTTACTGTATATCACTTTATTACGTGTATTATAGGTATGGTCTGGTGGTGGATGTTACTGTATATCACTTTATTACGTGTATTATAGGTATGGTCTGGTGGTGGATGTTACTGTATATCACTGTATTACGTGTATTATAGGTATGGTCTGGTGGTGGATGTTACTGTATATCACTTTATTACGTGTATTATAGGTATGGTCTGGTGGTGGATGTTACTGTATATCACTTTATTACGTATATTATAGGTATGGCCTGTTGGTGGATGTTACTGTATATCACTTTATTACGTGTATTATAGGTATGGCCTGGTGGTGGATGTTACTGTATATCACTTTATTACGTGTATTATAGGTATGGTCTGGTGGTGGATGTTACTGTATATCACTTTATTACATGTATTATAGGTATGGTCTGGTGGTGGATGTTACTGTATATCACTTTATTACGTGTATTATAGGTATGGTCTGGTGGTGGATGTTACTGTATACACTGTATTAAGTGTATTATAGGTATGGTCTGGTGGTGGATGTTACTGTATATCACTTTATTACATGTATTATAGGTATGGTCTGGTGGTGGATGTTATTGTATATCACTTTATTACGTGTATAATAGTTATGGCCTGGTGGTGGATGTTACTGTATATCACTTTATTACGTGTATTATAGGTATGGTCTGGTGGTGGATGTTACTGTATACACTGTATTAAGTGTATTATAGGTATGGTCTGGTGGTGGATGTTACTGTATATCACTTTATTACATGTATTATAGGTATGGTCTGGTGGTGGATGTTATTGTATATCACTTTATTACGTGTATAATAGTTATGGCCTGGTGGTGGATGTTACTGTATATCACTTTATTACGTGTATAATAGTTATGGCCTGGTGGTGGATGTTACTGTATATCACTGTATTACGTGTATTATAGGTATGGTCTGGTGATGGATGTTACTGTATATCACTTTATTACGTGTATTATAGGTATGGCCTGGTGGTGGATGTTACTGTATATCACTTTATTACGTGTATTATAGTTATGGCCTGGTGGTGGATGTTACTGTATATCACTTTATTACGTGTATTATAGGTATGGCCTGGTGGTGGATGTTACTGTATATCACTTTATTACATGTATTATAGGTATGGTCTGGTGGTGGATGTTACTGTATATCACTTTATTACATGTATTATAGGTATGGTCTGGTGGTGGATGTTACTGTATATCACTGTATAACATGTTTTATAGGTATGGTCTGGTGGTGGAGGTTACTATATATCACTGTATAACATGTATTATAGGTATGGTCTGGTGGTGGATGTTACAGAATATCACTGTATTACGTGTATTATAGGTATGGCCTGATGGTGGATGTTACTGTTTATCACTGTATTACGTGTATTATAGGTATGGTCTGGTGGTGGATGTTACTGTATATCACTATATTACGTGTATTATAGGTATGGCCTGGTGGTGGATGTTACTGTTTATCACTGTATTACGTGTATTATAGGTATGGCCTGATGGTGGATGTTACTGTATATCACTATATTACGTGTATTATAGGTATGGCCTGGTGGTGGATGTTACTGTTTATCACTGTATTACGTGTATTATAGGTATGGTCTGGTGGTGGATGTTACTGTATATCACTATATTACGTGTATTATAGGTATGGCCTGGTGGTGGATGTTACTGTTTATCACTGTATTACGTGTATTATAGGTATGGCCTGATGGTGGATGTTACTGTATATCACTGTATTACGTGTATTATAGGTATGGCCTGATTGTGGATGTTACTGTATATCACTATATTACGTGTATTATAGGTATGGCCTGGTGGTGGATGTTACTGTATACACTGTATTACGTATATTATAGGTATGGCCTGGTGGTGGATGTTACTGTATATCACTTTATTACGTGTATTATAGGTATGGCCTGGTGGTGGATGTTATCACTGTATTGCGTGTACTAGTATTATAGGTATGATCTGGTGGTGGATGTTACTGTATATCACTTTATTACGTGTATTATAGGTATGGCCTGGTGGTGGATGTTATCACTGTATTGCGTGTACTAGTATTATAGGTATGGTCTGGTGGTGGATGTTACTATATACACTGTATTACGTGTATTATAGGTATGGCCTGGTGGTGGATGTTATCACTGTATTGCGTGTACTAGTATTATAGGTATGATCTGGTGGTGGATGTTACTGTATATCACTTTATTACGTGTATTATAGGTATGGCCTGGTGGTGGATGTTATCACTGTATTGCGTGTACTAGTATTATAGGTATGGTCTGGTGGTGGATGTTACTATATACACTGTATTACGTGTATTATAGGTATGGCCTGGTGGTGGATGTTATCACTATATTACGTGTATTATAGGTATGGCCTGATGGTGGATGTTACTGTATATCACTGTATTACGTGTATTATAGGTATGGCCTGATGGTGGATGTTACTGTTTATCACTGTATTACGTGTATTATAGGTATGGCCTGATGGTGGATGTTACTGTATATCACGTATTACGTGTATTATAGGTATGGCCTGGTGGTTGATGTTACTGTATATCACTGTATTACGTGTATTATAGGTATGGTCTGGTGGTGGATGTTACTGTATATCACTGTATTACGTGTATTATAGGTATGGTCTGGTGGTGGATGTTACTGTACATTACTGTATTACGTGTATTATAGGTATGGTCTGGTGGTGGATGTTACTGTATATCACTTTATTACGTGTATTATAGGTATGGTCTGGTGGTGGATGTTACTATATACACTGTATTACGTGTATTATAGGTATGGCCTGGTGGTGGATGTTATCACTATATTACGTGTATTATAGGTATGGCCTGATGGTGGATGTTACTGTATATCACTGTATTACGTGTATTATAGGTATGGCCTGATGGTGGATGTTACTGTATATCACTGTATTACGTGTATTATAGGTATGGCCTGATGGTGGATGTTACTGTTTATCACTGTATTACGTGTATTATAGGTATGGCCTGATGGTGGATGTTACTGTATATCACGTATTACGTGTATTATAGGTATGGTCTGGTGGTGGATGTTACTGTATATCACGTATTACGTGTATTATAGGTATGGTCTGGTGGTGGATGTTACTGTATATCACTGTATTACGTGTATTATAGGTATGGTCTGGTGGTGGATGTTACTGTATATCACTGTATTACGTGTATTATAGGTATGGTCTGGTGGTAGATGTTACTGTATATCACTGTATTACGTGTATTATAGGTATGGCCTGGTGATGAATGTTAATGTATATCACTGTATAACGTGTATTATAGGTATGGTCTGGTGGTGGATGTTACTGTATATCACTGTATTACGTGTATTATAGGTATGGTCTGGTGGTGGATGTTACTGTACATTACTGTATTACGTGTATTATAGGTATGGTCTGGTGATGGATGTTACTGTATATCACTGTATTACGTGTATTATGGGTATGGTCTGGTGGTGGATGTTACTGTACATTACTGTATTACGTGTATTATAGGTATGGTCTGGTGGTGGATGTTACTGTATATCAATATACTACGTGTATTATAGGTATGGTCTGGTGGTGGATGTTACTGTATATCAATATATTACGTGTATTATAGGTATGGTCTGGTGGTGGATGTTACTGTATACACTGTATGACGTATATTATAGGTATGGTCTGGTAGTGGATGTTACTGTATACACTTTATTACGTGTATTATAGGTATGGCCTGGTGGTGGATGTTATCACTATATTACGTGTATTATAGGTATGGTCTGGTGGTGGATGTTACTGTATATCAATATACTACGTGTATTATAGGTATGGTATGGTGGTGGATGTTACTATATATCACTGTATAACGTGTATTATAGGTATGGCCTGGTGATGGATGTTTCTGTATATCACTGTATTATGTGTATTATAGGTATGGCCTGGTGGTGGATGTTACTATATATCACTGTATTACGTGTATTATAGGTATGGCCTGGTGGTGGATGGTACTGTTTATCACTTTGATTAAGTTTTTTTTTTAAAGATTATTTGTTTTTCTGATTTTTCATCAATAGCATTTGTTCTGGACTTCATCTGAAATTCGGTCTATGGACGATTTTTTTATCTGTAGCTCTGTATTATTGAGAGAATAAAACTGTTTAAGTTATCTTAAAAATATGAATATCTTGTGCATATCATCTGAAGAAACAGGTTTGATTTTGCAGTGCATGCGATATATTCTTTTTTTAAATTTTGTCACAATTAACCAACTTTTGTTGCAAACTGTAATATTTAAACTTTAATTAATACAAAGATTTATCTTATTTAGTTTACTTCAGCTTTATTTATAGCATTCAAGAGACATATTTAAATGTCTCTAATTACATCCTTCTGAGCTTTATGATAGGGATTCCGAAGTAAAGTATTATTAGACGGAATCACGTGATCCAAATAGCCATCTGGAATACATCGGAAAATTCATTAAAATGATCTACTTACATTAGATGACAATGTGTTCACGAATGTGTTAACCATTATCCGATATCTAACTTTAAATGTACAATTTACAAAACTAGGCTTAAATTATTATTATTACGTACGTATCTGTGCAGCACATAATATAATTCAAAAGGTTCTCGACCAGATTCTTTAAAATAGCCCAAAATATACAAAAATATACAATCTCATAAATCTAAATTCAGTCGAACACAAGTTATGAACGGTTAGTTATTATAGCTAGTGAATATAATTAATAAAAAAAATAAAAACTGGCACAGACATGCTTGACGGCGTAAAAGATTGTAAAGAAAGTGGCAGCATCATAATTAATCACTGACAGTGAATCTAACAAAGCCAAACAATGCTAAGTCTAAATAACTAAAATAATATGCCAAAACAAAAGGAAATATATCACTTAAAATTGGAGACAACACAAAAGTCAACGCGAAATATCACATAACTTTACATAAAAAATCACTTTCATGTTTAAAAAAACATTCAAACACCCATCTTTTTCCATAAGCACACACACACCCCGAAGCCCAATAAATAAGAATGTCATGGCTTTAGTTTGGTTTAGATATATATATATATCTTATTATTTACGTCTCTAATTTTGCCACCCTCAAATATAAACACTATAGCTGCTTTATGACGATTTTACAATATATTTAAGCCATTTCTGTATATATTTGTACATGTATTACAAAAGTGTTGAATCCCCCTCCACAATCCTCTAAAAAATTAAGATGCCATAAGTCATTTTTTTAGTATGATTACAAAACAAATTTTCAGCTGTTCATAGTTTAGTTAAGGTGCAATGTTATATATAGATTGATTGATTAATGGTGTTTAACGCCCGAGCAGCAATATTTTGTTATATATAGAGGAAATCTTATTAAGGTTGAATTATTTATAGTAGATAACGGAGATTGGCACACATGAATTTTTATGTATGACCTATTTTCCATCACGCTATACATCACTTCTTATCGCAAGCAGTCGGGGTCAAAAATCGTACTTTTACATCTAAATTCAGAATGATTTATTCTACGTTCTAAATTGTGATTTCTGTATTCTTAATATATTGATTTACAAATCAGCCATTAAACATTCATTCAGATTTTAACAGTCTAAATTCTAAATTCTTCGCCCCGTAAAACATTTTCCCCTGTTTAAACTGATTTCTTAATTCAACATTAAAAATAATAAATAACTGATTCTAAGTCTTGATCACAATTGTTTTTATCAAATAATAGATGGAAGTATGCAATTCAGTATTCACAATTATATATTTTATAATAAAAGCACATTTGAAAAAAAAAACAAAAGTTAAAAAATAGCAAAAGAAAAATCACTGATTTTTGACTAGAATTTACAAGTTCGCGTAATCCTCTTACTCATTTTATTTATTTATTTTCTCATAAATTCTTTGCGTCGTTTTGTAGAACAGAATTATGAATTTTAACCCCAATTGCTCTCCTTAACTTTTGGCCTCACCATGGACTTCCTGCGTAGCGATGTTTGTGCTCACCGTGTTTGTGCACTACTATACGTCACTCCTTTATTATCTCCCATGAACATTTTTGTGGAGTTTACTGTCGTATCCAAGTAAGCGACCACATCACGCAATTATAAATTTAAACAATACAATAATCTTCGTATTTAAGCGGTCCCTATCTGGAAAGTAATGTACACTGTGTCTACCATTACAGAAAATTAGTAGGAGGGAGGGACTTTGTCTGCCTATAATGTGCATATGGCCACACACTCGAATTTCGTCCATACTCGAATTTCGGCGATTTTCCTTCATTCGGCAATGCAAACAATGAACCCAAGACTAAATTACTTTCAAAATATCGTGTATTTATTGCTCTAACCAAATGACTCCTAAATAATTATACAGTGAGTTTCAACGAAATTAACGTCCGTTAAACCACACACTTTCATCGCCGAAATATATTGGCTATATTATCAGTCTTACTGTCTATATCAATACCATATGCTAACTTTGCACGAAATGGATTTTGTACTGCACATGTTAGAAAATGTTCTGCAGTTTTAATCCAAACAATCCAAATAAATGTTGATTTCAAAATATAATTTTTGGGATCTACAAAAGGAGCATTATTAGCTCAACCATACATGTAAACATACACGGTAAGCACTGTTTATTTGTCTGGCAAAAAATCTCCATCAAAACACGCGAACATTTACTATAGTATTGTAATCAGAATTGTAAGTGTTGTAGTATTGTATAGTAAGTACTTCATGATAATGCTTTGCCATACCTGGCACTTGGACTAGTATAGAACCCCTATAAGTTTATGTTGCTCAAGGCCATAGATGCATGCATTGCAATACATGTTTATTGGTTAGGAAACTAACTACTAGAACTTGTACAGTACAGTCAACAAATTTTCCATGGCCCACAAGTGGGCATCACACAAAATTCACTCAAATTTGGCCCACGAATTACTTATTTTCTACCCATTCAAATTTGCATCGAAAATTTTGTAACTTTTGAACTTCCCACATGATTCGCAGATGCAGTGCAAAATTTTGTGTGGGATTGATCGTACATGTAATTGGTATATTTGAACTCTATTCCGTAAGAAGTTGATTCTAAGAAATTGTTTATGCAAGTATGTTACATCTTCTTCTTCTTTTGTACTAATAATACTAGTATATTAAGCACAAAAACCCTTGATGTAAATTTTAATATCTTTTAGTTTTGAAATGATATGATTAAACCAGCCAGTGTACTGTGGTTTCATTTTTATTCGTGGGGTACCAATTTTCGTCGTTTTCGTGGGTGGGGACAAACCACAAAATTAAGAATTCAACGAATTATGACCTCAGGAAATCTATAATAATGGTAAGCTGACATTAGAAACTGCCATGGGTTGGTTGTTTACATGAATAATGACGACTGATGTTCAAGATGCATCGTAATATTGCTATGTTTTCGATAGATATGACAATTTTGCATTATGAAAAACTTTAGTGTGTTAATGACCCTAAACAGAAATAAAATTGATAAAAAAACATTGTTGTTATTTTTTAATTGTGTAATCCTGTCAGTAATGAGCGTACTTCCTGTTGTGCATTTTCGTTGTAAAGTGTTGATGTACACACAAATATTAAAGTAACTTTCTTAATTGAAATAACAATCAATAAAGCAATCTATTTTTTATTTTAACACCTTTTATACTGATTTCCATCTTTAAAAACCACTAATCATGTGTATTGTCAAACAAACAAACTTAATCTTTGCCCCGGGGAATGTACGACAATTTACAATGAACTGTTTATTTTAGATTGGTTTTAATCAAATGACATGTTTATTAATTATGTTAATTATGTTTACAGCTACAAAAAAAAATATGTTTAATCTTTATTACTTCGTGTTCCTTTGAAAACAAAACAGTCATTACGCCGTTTTCAAGATAGGTAGCTAGATGTACACTATCACGTGATATATTGTATTGCGTGATTTTATTTATAGGGCATTTTACTCAACGCACAGTCTTTTAAAATTGTGTTTACAAACTACATAAAACGCAACCCCTTTCATAAATTTATGTTTTGTGTGGGCTTTGCACCACGCCGCAACAACAAAAAACAGGTTTCGATTTACATCGTTTCTCTTAAGCTGTCCCATTTTGTTTGAATGTCGCCGCTTTCTAATAAAAGTACCGTAAATTTCTATGAAATTCCGTGATCAGCATTACAATTGTCGCCTCCCGAAAGCGATCGTATCTTGAAAATGATGCATTAGAAAATGTACAGACTAACACTGTATGTCAATACTGAAAATTTGTTAGCAATTTCCTCATTTTTCATTTTTTTTTAAATCCGCGAACCCACGAATTTAAGAAGTCAATGAAATGTCTTTTTTCCTCCAACCACGAAAATTGATACTCACGATTGAAAATGGACGTGTATTCGGTTATATCTGGTAACGGATGAGTAACTGGCACATAAAAAAAAACTCGTACGAATTTGTTCTAAGACATACCGATACGACGAATCTATTTTAATTCGATTGTATTTTTTTAAATATTTTTTTTTTTTTTTTCCATAATCCGTATACATTTTTTAAACTGATATTTCTACATCCGTAGATATATTTTTCTATTCTTAATTCGTATAAAATTATTGGTATTACTTGGCTTAAACATAAAAGTAAAAATTATGTAAAGCAAAAAACGCGTTCTTTATTAAGCCGTATTATGAATATTCGAAAATTTTTACCGGAATTGTTTATTAATTATTTTATTAAGCATTGGGTGTTGATATTATCAATAAAACACCGTTTAACACCTGATGTGTACTCATAAACCATGTTCAGACAAAATGACCGGTAACACCTGTGGGATTAATTATCTTCAGTTAGTATAAAAACACACTATGCAGATCGTTTGTCTAACTGTATGTCACAAAAAGAAAGTTCTCATCGCAAAATTAAATAAACAATGTATATGTAATTTTAATTTATTACGACAATAATTTACCATAGTCTGTGGTAATTTTGGAAGCTTTTACGTTCCATAATATTTAAACTACAGACTTGAAATAGTTGCCATAACTAGGGATAACTTTGACATTTAAATGGTTATGGCGGCGTTCTTTATATCTAGTAGCTGTAGATTATCGATTACGTTATCAGAAAATCGCGATTACTTGAGCGCTTTAGAAAGTTACGGTCGAAACGGCTAAAATTATTATCTTTCGGTTAAAAATAAAGTTCGTGTCTACTTTTGGAGAATATTGGTTAAAATAACGAAAAATGGTTAAAAATAGAGTTTTTAGCCGTTTTACTCTAATTTTTACCAAAAGTCGGGCAGTTTAGCCGTTTAGGTTTACCAGTGATGGGTATATAAGTTTTCAATGGTTAGTTAGTTAGTATATATTTATTATATTTTGTTTTCATTTATTTATACTAGTAAATTTCAATAAAGTTGGTAGACAAAAAAAGCTTTTAAAACCAAAATCAAAATTACTATACCATACATGTATATTTGTAAAAAAAAAGAACATTTATTGACACCATGATTTTTTTTTACCAACATATGTAAAATACATCAAATAATGATTAACTAAAGGGAGAAAGATTGATTTTAGAAAGAAATAATGTTCAAATATTTATATTAAAATGTATAACAAGTAGCAATTCTGTTGTTCTTGCAAAAGAAATATAAATGTTTTATATAATGTCTATATGATTAAACAAATACGTTTATTTAATAATGTAGGTCAAATTTAAAGCTTGTGCACTTGAATTTGTATATTGATTTGCGTGGTCATTGCATCATTCCAAGAATTTTGCGTGGACATATGATTCTTGGTATTATTGTGGGCAGAATCCATATTGCACGATTCCACGAAAAACCAAAAAGTAACAAACATACAAATGGTCCTTGCATTTTCTACTTATTTGCAAATGCAGGGAAAATCACAGCATCACGCAGACTGTACTGTATCTAATAAAAAATATACATCTAAGAAAAGAATTAATGTTCTTATTAGTTTCTTATGTTCAGTTCTAAGTGCATTTCATATATATACTAGTAGCTAACATTCCAGTAGCTAGAAAAGCAAACACATTTTTCTATTCTTGTGTTGTTTGGTTTTTTTTAAAGTTCTTAGAAAGAAAGAAATAGGAAGCAATTTATATATGGAAAACACTGTTTCCAAAATTGTTGACATAACAAAATATTCATATTTACCTTATTACTCCTTATTACTTACAGTGTACTAGTATAACCTAATTCTGCTACATATAACCGTATAAGGGTTTTTTTCGCAGTGATTTAATTTTCGCTATATTCACGATAATAGTTATAAAACATGTGAAATATTAGGAAAACAATAGAGTTATTCGTTCTGATTAGGGCCTGCGAAAATAAAATTACGCATTAATAAACTCCAACAGTTTTTTTAACAGAAACACTAAATTTTCCCCACGTGAAAAATACCACTTACTAGTATAGAGTATATTAGTCTTTACATAAGAGTATGACATGAACTATAATCAGTTCTCTGGAAATTATAATCCTTATTACTTTTTATTGTTTAAATTAATTTTATTATCTGTATATATTCTCATATTATTATGAGGTCACTTTTTAGTCTTAAGGGAGTGATGTTCTACCAATTTAATTATAATAATGTTCATGTCCTGAAATATAGCTGACATATTATTGCTTACTGGACATAAAACCATGATCAATCAATCAACAATTTGTAGTTTCATCACATAAACAATTACAAAATACTTGATTGCTTATTAGTATGTAATTTAGTTTGTTTTTACAGGAAATGGCAAGTTGTATGGGTGAATTGTTTATACTGTCTCTGAAAGACCAGTTTAATATTCCAGGTTGGTATTGCATGTTGTTGAACTTCTAATTTGGGTTGTTGTTATGAATATCCTTTTTATTAGACCAATGCTAAATTATGTTGCCTTGTTTGTATTCTTCTGCACATTTCCATCAGTTTGTAAGGTCCACGTCTAGCTTAGCTGAAAAACAAGAGTAAAATCCACAATGATATTTAATTTGTTTGTTCTGTTAAATGGATTATCTTTATACTTAAGAAATAAAACTTAGAACTTGATATATATGAAACATGAACTCTGAAATTGTGGTTCATAAGGTTCAAGAAATGGCTGCTATAATAGGACTGAATCTAAAATAGGACATAGGTTAATATTATCCCCTCCAAACACCCTGTTATCCAAGAATTAACATGGCTTGTTTGCATTAAATGTGTTCAGACTCCTTTGAAAGAGCATTGTCAATTTCACATTAGTGTTTCTAGTTTTTTAGCAGTTACTTTCTGTTAAAATTGTTAAACTTTATAAATTGATTTCCTAAAAAATTGTAAATATTAACATAGTGAGGGGAAAAATGCTTTTTCATCACATGTTATATTTAAATTATGTATATTAACTTGAAACTTCAATTTTACTCACATATATTGTTTTACAGATGATGTCATTGGTTGTCATAGTTACCATGACAAGGGTCAGTTTGGTATGTAGTACTTTATTTCGTCTTTAAATTATAGTGTTTATTGTGTTGATGTGAAAGAATGAATCAAGTTAATTGTATACTACAATTAATATAGGATTTGTATTTGATAGTCAAATTGAGATACATAGTGAATGGCTTGTTGTCTGTGGAAATAGAATTGCAATTTATTTGTTGTTGAAACATAATACAAGAAATATATATTGCTTTTCAATTTAAAAAAATGAAGACAAATTAATTGTTGAGATAGACACATTTAAAGAGATCTTACTTGTCATGATCAGGTTCACCAGACTTGCTGTACAGTGAAGACAAAAAGAATTTCACAGAAGGTAAATACTGTTATTAATGGTGAAAATATTATGTAACATTTTAATTGATAATTAATTATTCTGTTTGCTATCCTGTGAAAATATTCTATACTAAATGTTACCATGTCTTTGCTGCGTTTTTTTGGCTGACAAATAAAAACAGCTTACCATGATTGGTCCAGCTTATGCTCCTTTTGTACATCCAGAAATGTGTAAATTGAATTCAACAATTATTTTCCACAGTTATTAAGCGTTTTGAAATGCCACGGATGTTTCATTTTGAAAGGTCCAGCTTTTCTATAGTAAAGTTTGACCTTAATTACAACAGAAGTATAGGTTTGTAAGATTCGATTGTTGTCTATTCGAAATCCTTTGGGTAATGTCCTGCAGTTAAGGTGGGAAAAGTCTCACAGTTTGTCCGAATACCATTGAACGTTGCGAAAGCAGATGATCTTTTTGAAAACAAAACTAGGTCCCTTTAGAAACTCTAGTGGCTGACTGCCTATGTAAAATTCCCATAGCAAATGTCAAGGACGATTTGGGACATGTCAACAACAAAGGCATTGTATAAATTATGGACATTTCATGTGTAAAAATTGTTTAAATTGGATTTTAACACTACAAAGGTACAAAATGAAATAATAAAAAAATACAAGCAAAACACTGAGCGCACGGGGGTGTAACTTTTAGTATAGTTTAGTTTCAAATGCAAAAAAGTAAAAAAAAGGCCTTTCGGATAACACTCAAATCATATGATCAACACAACATATAGATTATTGTTTCTTTTATTTCCAAGATTGAAAATATCCATTGAGCCACTTGCACATTGTCAATATTGTTTACAAAATGCAATAATGGTAATGTCAATAAATGATTTATTGTTGCGGCATGATAAAGAAAAATTTCACAAATCTGCGATAAATGTAATGATATATTTGAGATCAGCCAGTTCAAATGAGAAACAATAAACAATTTTGAAATTGCCAGCCCACCATATAAATAAAGGAAAAACCAAAGAAAAATCACAATATAAACAATAATTAAAGTCAAGGTAGCAAATCACAAAGTATTAACTATCATACTGTTAATATTTTATTCGTGTAAAAATAATATCCATTGACACTATACAACTGTATAAGAAGCTAACAATGGTTACAATTCTTCCCATTTTCCATTATATAAGCTGTTTACAATTTGTTGACTCTGTCTAACTATTTCCAGCACAAGATATGGTGTGGTCACCAAAAAATAAAAGACCAGAAAAATTAAAAGATGGATTGAAAGAAGTGGAGGTATAAGTTACTTGTTAGTTGCTGGTAGTTTGTTTAAACATGTTTTAATTGTTATTACAGTTAAGACACATCCAAGATGTATGTACATAAATTACTGTTTTGTATGATTTACAGAAAGTCTGGCTTTTATTAGTTATGTCATTTTCTACCAAACAGAAACATTGGGTTTGAGTAGTTAAAACCTTTTTGAAAATACTTCTTGCCCACAAAAATCTTGAAATTGCAACTCAAATAGTCCACCAAATCAAAATAGCCAAAGTACCTAAAGGGCTATGGTTCCACAGCTATATACAGTCAAGCAAAATATTTCCTGAACAAACTGTCAAAGGACCTTAAGACCTATGGTTCCGCAGCTTGACTGTATACTGATAACTACAATATTGTTTTCTATTTTTAACAGGAATTACTGTCTCAACATAAAGTAATTCACATCAGATGGAGAAGTCGAAAGGTATTGCAGGTATGTGTAGGTCAAGTATCCGGAAATCATGATTTTTTCAAATATGACTTGTGGGGCCTCTGTGGCATTGTGGTTAAGGTAGTTTATCTACTATTGATCATGTGGTCTATTGGGGTCTCACTGTGTGCAGGGTGCACTTGACTCCACTCTTAATTGACAAGGATTGCCAGTTTTCCTACTGAAGGTTGTTGGTTTTCTACTGGTACTCTGGTTTTCTCCCCCAATAAAAACTGGATGCCATGATATAGCTTAAAAATGATTAAATATGGCTTTAAATATCAAACAAACAATCAAATATAACTTCAGACTGATATGAAGACAATGTAAGATTCAGATTGAAACCACTATAAGTTTTGATTATGTTGTTTATCCTGAAACTTCTATTCTTGGTTTACCATTACTGGGTATTTGCCTGATTTCCAGTGCTTTCATGACAGATTCCAGTTTTATGTAACATCATGATAGTAAATTGTAAGGTGCATTTTTATTTCTTTCACTTGCTTACTTTCTGGCTAACAATATTTCTGTCCATAATTTCAGTATAGCTTGTCACAGTTTTCTCAGCAACTATTTATGTACCCTAATGACTTGTCGTTTAGATTTTAGCATGATATTTGTTAGTAGTCATCTGCAGTTCATTTTCTTGTCTTGTGCTAATATGGTTCTTGTATAAAAATATATGGAATTTTATTGAACACAAAAATCCCTTTGATGACAAAACAAACATGTGAGCAAGAATTTTTAGTAAATATAAAAGTGATTAATTGTTCTTTTTTCATTGCTGTTACTTTCAGTACCATAATGTCTTGTTGTTTCTGAGTACATTGTAATACAATTGTGTTCTATTGTCAATGCTGTGGAGTTTGAACAAAACCCTGTAGGGGAAAAATGTTAAAAATGGGTGGGAAGAATTTTTTGATCCGTGTTCTCAGCATAGAATTTAAAACTGTATCAGGTGTGTTCAGTTTGTATAAATGTATTGTCGATGACACCAGGGAAAACTATGGTCTCAATTGGTAGAAATCTTTTACAACATATGGACATTGACTCTGGTTGTTTTTTTTTATTGTAAGTGAATTGCATAATGTTTGTTTTAACCTTGATTTATTATTGCAGATTGCATTAAGTAACATGGTCATTGTAACGTTTGTACTCAGCTGTTATAGTGGTGATGCTGAAAAGATATTTATTGACAAATCTTTGGTGGGGAAAGGTGTAGGAGAAACTTTATCAGACAGTAAGTACATTTTAAGGCTCTATCATTGTTGACTTATTTTACTCAATGCTTTCATATACACCAAACAGACACCATGCATCACTAATTATTTTCGCTTCATATTTATTGTTCCATCTTGTAGATTTTTGAATTGTTTAAAACAACTGTACTAAATTTGGTTAGTGAGGGGCATACAGTTTTTGTCCCCCGCCGCAACACGACGGAGGGACCTAGTAATGGTCTGCTTCTGTGCGTCCGTTCGTCCGTCCATCACACTTTTGTGGACACAACTCCTCTGAAACCTGTTGATGGATTGCTTTGATATTTGGTAGGATTAATTGTTATGATGGGTAGATGTGCATATTTTACCGTCATTTTGATTTGTCAAATTTTGTAGGAGTTATGGGACTTTGACTGTCTCAGCAAAATAATACAATGGAAGATCTTGTGGATGCATCTCTTCAGATACCACATGACAGATTGCTTTGATGTTTGGTTGGATTAATTGTTATGATGTATAGATGTGCATAGTCTACCACCATTTTGATTCATTAAATTTTGCAGGAGTTATGGAACTGACTATTTCACCAATATAATACAATGGTAGATCTTGTGGATGCATCTCTGAAACCATTCGATGGATTGCTTTGATATTTAATACGATTAATTGTTGTGATACGTAGATGTTCTTTACCACCATTTTGATTTGTCAAATTTTGTAGGAGTTATGGGACCATTTTAGCAATATTGATTGATTGATTGATTGGATGTTTGCTTTACGTCCAGCAAGCAGTATTTCAGCTATATTCAGGACAGGAACAAGTTAACAAACAATACATCAATTGAAAAAGGGGTGGGATGGGACACAGGGAACAAAATTTTGACTGCCACTGGAAAAGTACGGAGTATTGGGTAGGGTCGGAGAATTTAGCCTTTTGTAGCGGCTACAATGAGCCTACTCTTTTTCGAAATCTACAAAAGGGATCTTTATCGTGCAAGGAGCGTGGCCTTCTCCAAACACGTTACCCACTATGGTCCGCGGCCAGGCTTTCCATATTATGACCTGACAACCCCCCAACGAGAGGGTCTCCCCTATCCGCTACCCGGGGACGCGCTGGGCTGCTCTGTGGGTCGAGCACTGGGAACCATCCCAGTATGGTCCCAGTAGCAATATTGAACAGTATTGAAAGGAAATTTTATCAAGCACTCTACTAGAGTTTCACATTCTGATGAGGTTTTTTCATGTAGTTGCATAGGTCGTCCCAAATACCTGTCAAAACAGTTCTTATATTACAAGCTTATTTTTTTGTTCCAAAACTAAATGTATTACAAATTTTTTTTTTCCATTTTATTTTGTCACGCCTCTTAGGCAATTTGATACTGCAGCGGCGGGGGACATTTGGCTATGTGTAGCAAATTGCCCTTGTTTCAGTTGTTTTTACATTAGTTAGCAGGGGGGAAACAATTATTTCTAAAAATAAATTGTTTTGTGTTTTATATATCTAATTCTGAAACACATTTGAGGGTTTTGTTTTAATGCCAATGTCTACAATTTTTAAGCTATATCAGGGCATGCATTTTTTATGGGGAGAGGAAGCCAGAGTACCTTTGGCAGAAAAACTGGCAATTCTTGTTAATGAAGATCAGTCGAGCACACACCATCTGCTGTAAGACTCAAACCCTCAACCTGAGTGTTGAAAGGCACTTGATCAATAGTTGATGACAACTACCTTACCCACTACATCAAGGCCCCCAAACTTTGGAGCAGTATATTAGATGTATTATTGATATCTATACCAACATTGAAATATAGGTTATTGTATCTATACAATTTTATGGAATATATTTTTCAGCATTTGTATGTGACCAGTTTTTCATTACAACATATCCAGATAGACCAAAAATTGATTATGGCTTCTTTATTAAAAGACCACCATTAGGGGAGGCAATCAAGAGGTTAGAAAAAGTATCCTCCTGGGAACCAAAGGTATTGATGTCACCTGTAAATTTTTATGTATACTTTCATTTCAATATTTAAATAAAACCGTGAACATATAAATTTTATATTAGTTTTAAAAACTGAAATTAAATGGTATTCTTTTTTTATTGTATTAGTGGGTTAATGAACAGATTAATAGTAATAAATTGAATTTAAATTCTTAGAACAATTAAAATTCAAAAGAAAATGTTATCCAGTATTCATTTATCTGTTTTACTTAAGGAAACATTTCAGACATTTGTGTCTATGTTACAGATAGTGCAAATAGAAATTCCTGGTCCACTCGGGAGGCGCCTCGACAGGAAAATTTCAGTGAATACACGCCAAGATATGGTAAATAAATTGAGTGGACATATGTTAGAAATTCATAATGGTGAGCTGTGTTGTCTGTCTGAAAACTGTTTGGTTTCTTTTTACTCCATTTTTATCTTATTCACTGATTGTTTTCATATATAACCACAATGGTAAAAAAAAATTAATGCTGGATTTATAATGAATATCCTAGGCCATATTATTTTGTTATGGGAACATCTGTGGCAGGGTGGGTGTTGCCCACAGCAATGTCTGCTCTCTAACTCAAACAGTTGTTGACCAAGATTGATAACCGGCCAAATTGATTCAGGTGGCAAATTCACCTTGTCTGCTCTCTATATCAAAGAGTTATTGTCCAATCGTCATAAACATTGGGAAAAATTTTTTTGGGGATGTAAATAGTATAAAGTGAGCCATGTCTTTGAATCAAACAGAGTTCACAAATGAACCTATCTGTTCTCTGTGTATTCATTTTATGTTTTAAATACTAATTCAGAAAACTTGCAACTGTCATGCAAAAGGTATTAAATTGGCTTGTTATCAAGTTCATTATGGTAAAAGGGGTTCCCATGATTTAAATGCCCTTTAACTTACTATTAATGTGGCTGGTTATCAAATCCATTATAGTAGTATGTGGTTCCTGTGATATAATTGACACCTCTGCGAATACCCCATAATTCTTTGGTATTAAATTGGCTTGTTATCAAATTCATTTGGATTATAAGGATTTCTGCAACTCAATACATGTACACACCTCTCTGTCAAACTTTTCAACCATTAATCAAAGGTTAATTTAAAGGATTATCAATTTTTTTTATTTTCGTCCCATTTACCATAGATAATGCTTACTTTAAAGGAGAAAATCATTGTTTAGAGGAGGATATGTGCTAACATGTTTTTTGTTTCATTTTTTATACCCCCGCTCGACAGAGTCGGGGGTATTTAGTGGTCCTCATGTCCGTCCGACCGTCCGTCCATTCGTCCGTCCACATTTGGTTTCCAGACAATAACTCAAAAAGTTTGCATCTGATTTTAATGAAACTTTGGGATATTGTTATATCAGGTTGGTAAGAAGCCTATTGATTTTGGGGAAATCCGTCAAATTTCAAGGTTGCTGTCCACGAAAAACGTTACAAATTTTTACAAAAAAGTTGTTTTCCGGACAATAACTCAAAAAGTTTGCATACGATTTGAATGAAACTTTAGGATATTGTTATATATCAGGTTGGTAAGAAGCCAATTGATTTTGGGGGAAATCCGTCAAATTTCAAGTCGCAGTCCACGAAAAACGTTAGAAATTTTTACAAAAAAGTTGTTTCCGGACAATAACTAAAAAAGTTTGCATCTGATTTGAATGAAACTTTAGGATATTGTTATATATCAGGTTGGTAAAAAGCCTATCGATTTTGGGGGAAATCTGTCAAATTTCTAGGTTGCAGTCCACGAAAAACTTTAGAAATTTTTAGAAAAAAAGTTGTTTCCGGACAATGACTCAAAAAGTTTGCATCTGATTTTAATGAAACTGTGGGATATTGTTAAATATTATGTTGGTAAGAAGCCTATCGATTTTGGGGGACATCCGTCAAATTTCAAGGTCACAGTCCACGAAAAACGTTAGAAATTTGTACAAAAGCGGGGGTATCAGTGATCGCTAGATCGTTAGTTTAAACTTGTTCATAATTAAAGTTATCTTAATTTAGTAATTTTTGTTTTTTTTCAATTGAGATTTGAATGCATTCTTTTGAAGTTTCATTGATGTATGAAAGGGTTAGCGCTTCATAATTAAAATGTGCTTCGGTCAACACTTTCATACATCAATGAAACTTCAAAATAATGCATTCAATTCTTAATTGATAAAAACAAAAATTACTAAATTAAGATAACTTTAAATATAAACAAGTTTAAAAAAATGAAACAAACATATCTCCTCTAAAAAATTACTACCGGTTTCATTGAGAAATACAAAGAATGATTCTACGTCATCTGTAACAGTTCGAACCAATAGAAATCTAGGATATCGATGAAAGACATCAGTAATGTAAATATACTTTCATATTAAATTCAAAGATAATTGTTTCAAAAAGCGGTAATATGGACATTATATTGATGCTAAGAAAACAAGGAGACAGATCAGTGACTTGTTGCATCTGTCAATATGATGCATTCAAGTAGTATTAGAATTTCTGATAGGGAACAGTTATTCCAGTTTGTTAAATCCATAAGAACTACAACAGCATGTTGGACTAGTACAAATATCTTATGCCAAAAAACCCCCACTTATAATGTTTTTTACATTTATTTTATGGAATACAAAATATGTAAACAGGTGTCTATTTCTTAGACTTGCTCTTTCTTACTTTTGTAGTCTGTAATTTTTCTAGGCCCTGATAATCATAGATAGAATTCTGTATGCTTTCTGTACAGTCACTGAACTGATGAACAAGTTTGTTTTCATTGTTGAACCATGAGGCTAGATATGGATCAAGATTTAAATGACCATGATTTGGAGTGTTGTCCCTGTCTTCTGTAGTGTGTATTCTTTTGGGATTCAGTCTAATATCTTTATTGCTGATGTACTGATACAAAACTATTTCTTCATCTTTTATTAGAGGTCCAACATGGAAAACTGCTATCATATTTTTTGTTTTAGTTGAAATGATCTTTGAGAAAAAGTGTTTCAAAACAATTTCTCCTGGAATAGATTTCCTCAAGCTTAAAACAAAGCTCAGAATTAGAGTGTCGTAAGTTTCTTTGGCTTCACTTTCTGTTTCCTGATTGGTTGAATCATCTTCACTGTCTGTATCGAGTTCAACAATATTTTGAGAACCTTTAAGTGCAGAGGGGTCAGGATATTCAAAGTGTCTTGATCTTTTTAGAATTCCTTTTCTTGGTAAGCTTTTATTTTCTGAACAGTTATCAGCATGGTTACTTGCTGCTGCTGTTGAAAGTTTTAACTTATCATTTGAAGTGATTTCAGGTAAACTTTCATTAAGTTGACAAACAGGAACTTGATTTTCAGGACAAAGGACATCAAAATCCAAACATAGCTTTACTAGTTTATCTTTGAACAGTACATAAGTCTCACTAGAACTGTCAATTTCTACAAAATCTTGAAATAGGCCTTCCTTTTGTAGAAATTCAAACCCTCTTTCAGAAATTACTTGTAAAAATGTTTTCATTCTTGAGGATAGTTTTGTTTCATTCTCTTTCACTTGGACTTCCCACAAGTCGTTGCTTGGTTTGTATCTAACTCTTGATAACTTGGTTAATATTTCTCTCTTGCAATACATATTTAGAAGGCTGTTGCATAGTTTATATTTTCTAATCAACTCTCTATGTATGTCTGGTGAGCTGTCTAGCAGAAACTTAGAGTGTTTCTTCAGAAACATTTGTCTAAAGTCTGACATACAGGAATTAACAGGAACAATACTGAATACGTCAAATTCTGGTACTGTATCTGACTTGGTTTTTTCCATGCTTGAAAGGAGATTAAATAATGTTTATTATTTTGATTCAGTTATTCCTTTCAGAGATATGTTCAATTGATACCATTATTATTGTACAGCACTGAGTATTGTTTTTTTATATTTAAAAACTATCTGAATTGTACATATTAAATTGTATTTTTAATCTTTTTCTGTTTTGACCTTTCAAAAAACAATTCAGATATTTGTATGTCAAAATTTGTGTTGTGTTGTATTGGATTTCTGCAATTAAGTTGATGTAAATTTTCCTGAATATAGTTCAAATATTGATCACTGGTAGTTAAATACTGACCAATCAACCAGTCGCTGTGAAGGATTATAAATATGACAATTCTTAATAAAAACACCCTTTGACCTGTACCCTTTGCCCTTTGGATACCATGTATGTTTTCTAACATGAACAAAACTGAAAAATGTTTGCAGTATATACAATACCAATCATCAATTTAATTTATTTGATTGTAAACAAACATTACATTCAGCATACAGTTTCTAAATTTAAATAAAATAAAACATTAAATTTACCTTGAAAAGATTAGATTCGACTCCTGCTGCCAGGAAATGTAAGCTGAAGATTCTTACTAGATTACCAAAACTTGATGAATAATTGATTGACTATTGATTTGGAGAAATTATTATTTATTTAAAACAAATTGATTACCAGATTTTCCACCCAGTAAACAAGGCAATCAATTAATTAGTAACAGGTCTAACCAACTGATCAATACTGTATATTATATTGGGTTAATTTTATCAAGGAAATAAGTTTTTTGCAAAACCATATGTATTGACAAACAATCAAGAATCAAGAACATTGAAAGATTTGTGTTACTTTTTTAAAATAAAAAACTTTAAGTGCAACAAATGAAGCATTTAAACAACACATTGAAAGTTATTTTTTTTAAAGTTTAATAAAGGTAAGGAAAATATAAAGAAAAACTTAAATGCAAAAAATGAAATATTTTAAACAAAAATTAATGTTAGCTGAACAATGCAAAAAAAATTCACTAGTCATAGTCACACCAACATGAAAAAATCCTGCTGGCAGGAAAATGTTCTTAGAAATGTTACTGGTTTTTGTTTGTTTGAATGGTGTTTAACGCCACTTTCAGCAATTTTTCAGCTATTTCATGGCGTCCAGTTTTTATTGGGGGAGGAAGCCGGAGTACCCGTAGAAACCCCCTGACCTTCGGTAGGAAAACTGGCAATCTTTGTCAATTAAGATTGAAGTCTAGTACACCCTGCTCGCAGTGAGACTCGAACCCACAACCTCAGTGTTGAAAGACCACGTGATCAATAGTAGACGAACTACCTTAACCACTCGGCCACAGAGGCCCCAAAATGTTACTGGTTATTTTAAAAGCTTTTTGACATGTTAATAGTCTTTTGACAGACCCAGCCAAAAAAAGTACAAAGTAATGTGCATATTTTATTTATTAACTATATACTGTTCTTAATTTCCTTTTTTTCTTTGAAAATTATGATTAGATAAAGGCTTGAATCAGTTTGTGGACTATTGTAAAATTGTTTTTATAATGTAAGTTGTAGAAAATGTAATAGAAGCTCTTTATTTAAATAGGTATTGGTATGGTGGCCAACATCTAGTGTAGAGGCATGGCCATGGAGTCCAATGTCTAATGACAGAGACCGGGCCAATCTTATTGTATTGTCATTACATGGGTAAGTATTTAAAAACCTGCATTATTCATCCAAAAACAACACTGTTTTTAATATCATTAGAGTTAGTTATTTTAGCATATAAAACATTAATGCTGAAACAAAGAATCTAGACTAAGCAGAAATTTGTTCAATAAAAGACATTGATGTCATTTTCATGATTTCAAACCCAACATTGATATCTTTTGCATTATTTCAGACCCAACATTGACATCCTAGGTTTCCACAGAACAGAGTGTGATCCAGTCTATGCAGGATTTAGGTAGGCTATTGAAATGAGTTTTTATTGTTTACTTTATCAGGCATTACTAATCCTACCAGTTATAATGAAGACTTTAATATCTTAAATTTGATTTATATTTTCCTTATGTTTTTTACATTATTCCATGCATGTAATTTTCGTGTTCACTTACACCCATTTGTGCACTCTGGGAAGTTTTTGTGCATGATTATATGTGTGACCAAGTTTTGCTTTCCTGATCTTTTTTATGTCTTGGCCTTCAGTAATATCCCTATAAAATTTTAATACTTTTGATACAGTAGACTACTTAAAGTCAGTTTGCTCTTACATGCATATCAATTTCTATCCTAAAAAATAATTATCAGATGTTATGCGAGTTTATTGCTTCTTCGTGTTGAAATCAATGCAAGGTTTAAATTTACACAGACAAAAAATTGTTACACTTCCAGCAATAAAAAAAAGTCATCTTTCTTGAGCCAAGTTTATAATCAGTTGATAAGTATACATTTATAACTGTGCAAAGAAAAATTAAATATTGTAAATCAGCTAAAAAAACGAATGGCATAAAATTCAAAGAAACAACTTTGTACATACTTGTTATACTGTACAAGCTATTTTTCAGTGTGTAACCTTTCTTAAGGGTCATCAGCGATCCTCAAACATATAACTAATGAAATATTTTGCTAGTTATACAAACTTACGACAGAAATACTTACATGCTAAAATAGGATACTGCTAAAATATTTGGTAGGACATCTGCGAAATTTAGGAAAGAAGGTAAATATTAGGGCATAACCTACCGTCTTGGAATAGTCACATGAAAAATTATGTGGAGGGGTTAAACTGGCTAAAGGGGTGTCTTAGAATTGACTAGATCCTGGGTTTGTATTGTCCTGGCTATAGGGTCTCTTTTAATTGACTAGATCATGGGTTTGTATATTTTTTTGTTCAGATTGTGTTAATACATAAATCTGAAAATTTTAGTTACATTCATGGTCAATTTATAATCAGGAAATATCATTTTAACTTTATAACTAAGTATCGTCATCTTAGTAAAACCATTTGTATGGAAATTTTATTTTCTCAGTGGTTTAAATAATTTAACAACACGGACAGTGTAAAATTCTTCATTGTTTAAACACATTTGATTTTAAAGCTGTCTACAGCCCCACAGATTTTTCACAGTAGAGCAGTCACAGAGTGGAGGCGGAGAAACTACAGCACATACATGTACTTACGAGGTTATACAAGGGAAGGTAAGAAAATGTGGCCCCTCTGACTGGCTTGTCTATATAATAATTAAGATCAGACTTATTCAAGATCAGAAATTCAGAAAAGATACTGACATTATTTTAAAGCATTAATAAGCAGAAATAATTTTCTTAAGCACATGTAATTACTGTTAGTGATATTATCATTATCAACTTGTATTACAGTGATAAGAAATTCAGCAACACATAAAATAAAATGAACGTATTTTATAGAAAAATGTACTCTACAAGCATGTTATTTATAGTTGTAATTTTTGGAAAGATCATTTTTGTAAATAAGATACAATTCAAGCTTAAATATTTTGTGATTTTACTGAACAAATGTTAACTATATTAGTTATACATGTTTATATCTGTAGATATGGAGATTTCAACACCAGAAGTGCCCCAAGTATGCCTTGAAGGGTGTACAGGGCTGCTGAAGGTGTAAAAATCTCCATATCTATGGTATGAATGTGTATTACAAATTTATCCCCAGTTTTAGTCTGAAATGATGGATGTTTAGTATAAATAGTTTGACACCACAATGGCTGTTGTTACAGTAACGTTTTCTTAATTTTCAAGGAAAAATTTAATTGAAATTTGAGAAAAATAAGTGCTTTTTACTAAATGTATAGGGTACTACCTTTTATAGAACCCTACAGATGTCGACAAATAAGTTTTTTTGTTTGATTAGAGTAGATGTTGACTAATTTTTTTCATTTTGGTGCTGAATGTCATTAGTAATGTCATAAATGGTGTGATGTCGATAGTAGGTAAATTGCATATCTTTTGTTTGCTATTCTGTTGTAAAATGGAAAATATTTGGATTGTTTATCTTCCCAGATTTGCTTTTCTGTATTTGAAGCTAACTTATTGGCCTTTAAAACTATCAATGCATCTGACATAATAGGGTGTAACTCAGGTTAGCAACTCCCTGCTGTATGTGTTGTGTTAAGACATCTCAAAGACATCTCACTGAACAATCAAATTTGAGCAATAATGTTGATACGGGGATAACATATATTTCTCTATTTTATTGTATTCCAGAGCGATTATGTATGTTGCGATATCATACCCTGCACGATGTGATATGAAAAAGTTATATAAAAAATCGACTCTTCTGATTGGATGATCGTCCGTTGTGTATTTCTTTTAATGCATTCCGTTGAGTTTTGTTGGGGTGATTGTGACATTGCAAAGTATTTCATCCCTAACTATTGTTAATGTTATAAAGGAATACAAGGAAAATCTCTGTGCAGTGCTTGAGAAATAATCCATACCGAATCATAAGAGAAAAGAGTTTCTTATCTCTTTAGAGTTGAAAATTGCTTTATATCAACTCTCTTTATGTAATTTTCAATGTCATAATCTCGCCACAGGCTGGCTTATGAGAACATTGAAATTACATACAAATGTAACTAGAGTTGATATTTTCCGATTCTCTACTCTGACTCATTATGAAAACTATAGTATCTGTATTTGTTATCAACTTTTATGTGTTATATAATTATTATGAGATATTGAAAAAGATGGTTCTTAAGACACTTTAGTAGCTATTATATAATTGATGAGAACTCTATTGAACTTTACAGGTACAGAGAATCTCCAACATAACAATTCCTTTAAAAAGTAAGTTGATTATCAATGGAATAAAAATAATCCTGCAGCAAAGGTAGTGCTAATGATGACCAAATCTCATCTACAGTGAAACCTGTCTAAAGCGACCATCATCGGGACCAGAAAAAATGGCCAGTTTGGGCAGTGAATCGGTGTATTAAGGTGTTTGAAAAATTTAATTGGGATGGGGCTTCATTCAACAAATAATGCATTGATGGATAATACCAATTGACCGTTATGTTATCAACCTGGTTGATTTTTAATTTTAGTTAAGACATGTACTTTGTTGCTTTGTTTTGTAAACAAAGTTTTTATTTACATACAGTTTTAGTTACACTATTCATTTAATAAAAGAACCAATAGTTGTCTGTTTCTTCGTCAATTGGCTCCTGATGGTGTCCTCGGTCATAGTTTTCTTTCGTGTAATTTATTTAAATAACGACAGTCCTTAGCGTTTGCAAAAGTTAATCATTTGATCCAGCATTTTCAAAATATCTGTGTATGTCATATCAGCTCCGTCATTGTCATTTTCGGTCTCGGTGTCACTTGTTTCATCCTGAGTGTTCGTGTCGTTCGCGTCACTGCCATCGTTAGACCTAAAGTTCTCAATAAGTTTTTGTTCCTATTCACCATCATATTTACTCTGTCGGCAACGATTCTTCTATTTTATCAAAATTCTCAATGTTCAATTCCGACTAATCATGACCCTGAAGTAACACTCAACTGCGCAAGTGGAATGTCGTCATCCGGATCATCTTCATCCTCATTTGTTATCTGTGTGGGGTGCAGCAAGGAAAATCCAACCTCGGGAAAACACTCTTGAATAGTTTAGTATGAAGTTTCATTCCAGGATGTAACGATCCCATTTAACAAAACTGGAAAACCCCAACTTAATTTTATCGATCAACTAAAACAGTTCACCCTATTATTATACGTAGGTAAAATCGATGTAAGTGTGCAATTAATTGCCTTCAGGCACCCCAAGTTCAAACGATTATAGGTAAATAGTTGTGTAAACAAAGACATGTGGCTTGGCATTGGAGATTATCGATTTTTAATCAAGCCGCTTTTATGAGGGTTTTTATAGTAACAAATTGTGTATTGGGGATTAACTTTTACTCCGGTGTGCGGAATACACAGTGGGCCGGTATATTAAGGTATTTTTTCTTAAGAAATTGAAGAAAAACTTTGGGACCAAACTTTTTGATCAGTATAGAAAGGATTCCGGTTTAGTGAGGGGTCAGTTTTTAGAGGTATACTGTACAAAACATTCTAAAAAAATTTTAAACAGTTAAAAAAAATTTGGGATGAAAAATTGTGTATGATTTGTTGCAAAATTGTGTGTGCACTCCAATGAACAAAATATGAGTTATCATGTTGGCATGTGCGAAGCAAATGGTGCCAAATTGGAAAATAATTAATTCTACTGTTCTTTGGCTGTTGGGAATGTTTTAAAATAATTTTAAAATAGAGAACATATTTAATTATTAAATAATATTAAAGGATTGATTATTATTTGCCTCGGTGGATGAGTGGTTTAGTGAAAAAAATCCAAATGATACGGTATGGTTACAAAAGTAGTGTAAAAAAATTGTCACAAATCTTTATCTATGGATTTAGCACATTATGTTGTATATCTCTGGGCTCTGATGATTAGACTGTATTCTTGAAATAAGAAATGGATTATGCCTATTGCAGGTCATGTGACATGTCAGAGTAGAAACCATATAGAAGATAAACTTATCCTTGGTTGTGCAGATGGTTCAATAGTAAGTTCAATTTTAGAGATTTGTGGAGATTTATCCTTCATTTTTTTTAGTTTGTTTGTTTGAATGATGTTTAACACCACTTTCAGCAATTTTTCAGCTATATCATCGTCTCCAGTTTTTAATTAAAGGAAGGAAACCGGAGTACCCATGGAAAACCCCTGACCTGCAGTAGGAAAACTGGCAATCCTTGTCAGTTAAGAGTAGGAGGTCTTTATTTTTCAAAGTGCATTGATAGTGTATAAAGCATGTATCATTATATATTTTGTTAGACACTGGAATTTGGACACTTTGTTGGCATGAGGATGCACAATCAAAATTCAATAATAATTAATGTTTTTATTGTTGTCATCAACTTCTTTTATACTTTGAGAGATCTCTATGCATGCAAGATACATGTAAATACAAAATGAACACAGAAAAATATCTGCTAAGATTTTCTGTGTTTGTCATGAAACAAGTTTGCACTGAATGCAAAAATAGATGTCCTACCTCTCATATATTGCTTTAAATAAAACAGAAGACATTTTTATTTAATTTGTCATGGAAGTACACATCTGATGTTTTACTGGCATGTATTATTGTAGATATTGTATGATGAAGGCAGGAAGTCCACATTCTTTGTTAGAGCTGCTGTGGTAAGTTGTCTGTATTTATTATAAATTCGTCGTCATGGTGACCAAATGTCAAAGGTGTAAATTGTAGAACTGATGGACCCTAAAACCTCTAATATGTTATTTGTTTAACGCACTAAAATTTTGATTGTGTATTAACAGGAACTTATGAAGATGCTCATCAAAAGTACAAACAAATACACGTATTAGAGATTGTTTAAAAAAATCATTGTTGTTTTGTTTTTACTTAGATCCCTGTTTCAATATCGTGGCATCCCACAGGAACAGTGTTTTTTGCAGCAGGTGCTAGAGGTGACATCCAGGTATGCTTTTATGTAACTCTATAAGACAATGCGTCTGATTGGTTCCGTTTATTGAGGTATAGGCTACAAAAAATAACTTGATAATGAAATGTTGAATTAAATATAAACAATTCTTCATTGATTTTGCAACTTATGTCAACTTAAGTTTAATTTTAACCCATAAATTTAGATATTCTTAGATCCATGCATCATGTAGTTGGTTGTATTAACAACCATGACATATTTAGTAAAACATTCTACTTTAATTACAAAATATGTTTGGAAGTAGTTATTAAAAAAAAATCACTTTTCACTTAGCAGTATAGGTTAAAGTTCATGCAGTAACAAGTCAAAATAGACAATGTCTTATAAGATACAGTGTTTGCAGGTTTTTGATATGGCATTATCTCCCCTGAAAGTGCAGCTTGTTTCAGAAGATCCTTCTACACACAGATATCTACCTCTTGGAAAGTTCTTCAAGTGAGTACTATGCACTTAAGTCATTTAGTTGGTACCAGTTTTTTTTAGTTTGAAAAAGTTTATTGTTGCAAGGATCATTAATTTCATGGTTTCAACATTTGCTCCTACACAGTTAAATGTATACAATGTTGAAACAAGAACTGCAGGATTTCACCTGTTGTTGACATGGAGCATTTGTCTGCATGTTTTCAATTTTCACTGACATCTTTGTTAGTACAGTTGTTCATTTTTGTAATTGCTCAATGAATGCTGAGTAATGAAGGATAACACACCAGAAAACATTGGTAAAGCTTATTTTTATATTATGAGAACACCTATGGGGAGCGGGTGGCATCCACAGTGATATCTGCTCTCTAACTCAAACAGTTGTTGTCCGATCTTCATGAAACAGGGTAAATGTTTATGGGCATAATATCTTGGCCAAGTTCAATAACCAGCCAAATCACTTCAGCCAATACAGAGTTATGGCCCTTTACACAATAAATGGCAAATTCGCCTTGTCTGCACTCTAACTCAAACAGTTGTTGTCTGATCTTCATGAAACTTGAGGAAAATATTTATGGGCATAATATCTTGGCAAAGTTTGATAACCAGCCAAATCACATTAGCTTCTTCAGAGTTATGGCCCTTTATTTATACAAAAAATTGCAAATTCCTCTTGTCCGCTCTCTAACTTGAACAGTTGTCTTCCGATCTTCATGAAACTTGGGGAAAATATTTTTGGGCATAATATCTTGACTAAGCTTGATAACCAGCAAAATTGCTTCAGCCAATTCAGAGTTTTGGCCCTTTATTTATACAAAAAATGGAAAGTTTTCAACAGGCCTATTTTGTAGCACTTTGGCACTTGTTGATTGGTCAGTACAAAATTTCAGTCAGTGCATTTTTACACTAAGGGACATAACTTGGTATATGTATGAACTTATTGGATGGTTTGAACCAAATGCAACACGGGTTATAGTAAAGTGAAGTCGGGGGAGGGGGGTGGGGAGATGGGTGGGTTGGTGGGTATAATAGGGTATCTATTTTGTGTAATCAACTCCTGCAGTTTTCGACCCAGATCTTTGAAACTTTACAGAAAGATTGCACATGTATTGAAGTTATGCACCTGCAATTATGGAAGTGTTCAAAACATTTTTTCCCTAATTTTCCAGACTTGGAAACTTTTTTCAGAAGACAAGTACCTACATGTATTTTGTGTAATGAATTCCTCCTGCAGTTTTCAACCCAGTTCTCTGAAACTTCACAGAAAGGTTGCACTTGAATTAACATTATGTACCTGCTATTTTGTGTTATCAACTCCTAAATTTTTTTACACAAACCCAAAACCTTCCAACTAATTGTAAAACCATTCCTCATTTATCAAGCCACTTGCTTTGCAACCTGCCATTTCAGACTTTTGTGATTTTTTACAGAGTGCCATTCACACCAAAGGACATAACTTTGTGTTTGTATGATTCTATTATGTACAACTTATTTTACAGAGTGCCATTCTGGTATATGTAGTATCCTCATCTGTACAACTTATTTTACAGAGTGCCCTTCACACTAAGCCTCATAACATGGTATATCTATGATCCTTATCTGTACAACTTATTTTACAGAGTGCCTTTTACACCAAGGGACATAACTTGGTATATGTTCCTAATCTGTACAACTTATTTTACAGAGTGCCATTCTGGTATATGTAGTATCCTCATCTGTACAACTTATTTTACAGAGTGCCTTTTACACCAAGGGACATAACTTGGTATATGTTCCTAATCTGTACAACCTATTTTACAGAGTGCTATTCTGGTATATGTAGTATCCTAATCTGTACAACTCATTTTACAGAGTGCCTTTTACACTAAGGGACATAACTTGGTGTATGTATGATCCTAAATCTGTAGAATGGAATGGTGACTACACAGATGTTATGTATATGCACTTTGACAGGTAAACATGTTTTTACTCTAACATCACTGTACATGTGGCAAAATAAGATGTAATAGCTGCAAAAATTAAAAACAGAAATAATTGACCCATATAGGAAATTGAGAGTTCATGTAGGGGTTAATTTTTATTGTCATATTGTACAACATACAAACCTTTATCCAAGTCTAGGAAGGAAATGTTATGGTTGAGTGAAGATGTTTTATAACGTGACACTGAGGGGTATATGGCAGTTTATGGACATGTGAGCAACACAGAAAAAAGTTAATGGACATGTCAGTCACAGAAAGAAATATATGGCCAGACTCTGTTACATTTTTGAACTTATAAATATTGTAATTTTTTTCTCATGTTCTTTAACCATATATACAGACAATTGAATTAATGATAAACATACATGAAGTGAAACCCTGACGGAAAGCATGCCATTTCTAAATATGTAATGATATACAATTACTGCACTTGAATGAGGTCAATACTAGGTTTTGTGGAGCAGGGTGGAATAATATTGAATGAGGTGAGGCCGGGTGTAGTAATTAGGTTTTATTACATAATATTTAGTCATGAAATTGAAATAGACAGGGTACTTTTTACTATAGCTTTAGTTTCATCGAAATTTAAAATACTTTTCCAAACTACCATATTTTGCCGTGTATTGTCTGCATTTATGTATTGTCTGCACCCCTTTCTCGGAACAAAAAAGTGTGGAAAATGCATACAGTATATGCATGTATAATCTGCATGTTAACATTTCATAAAATATACTGCCTGAAAAATCGCACATTAATTATCAAAACCATGATACAGTTTACCGGTTGCTTAAAAAATTTGTCTGCAAAATTTTCATTATTATATACAACATATTTCTTGTAATATTTAATGACAGACAGCAAAGAATCTGTAAAATACCAGCAATAAATGATTGCTTAATGATTAATAGTTAATAGAAATCACACGTGGATGATTGTAGAAATAATTAAATACTAATCATTCTGATCATAGGCGTGCCCAAGCGCAGTTGTAAAGAAATTAAATATCTTCAACGATTTGATGTTAATGTTTAAATAAATAATACCCAAGCTATGATTGTTTAATGAAACCCTTTACTATTTACTCAAAATGAACAAAATTATATAAATTACTTCAACTTTGAGTGGTAAATTATACCTCCTAATTTTCATTTCCAAGATGGGTAAAACACATCAGGCATACATGGCGAAAAAAAAACTGAAAGTTACCATTGAGTCAGCCCTTCTTCCTTAAATGGAAGAGTGTAGAAAGCAGGGTGTTGCGGTTTCAACAACGCAAGTTCGTCTAAATGCCTTAAACCTGTATTTTTATCTGAGACCAGTTGTTCTTTATTAATTGTCATTAAAACAAAAACCCTTTAAACCCCAGATAAATAAACATGTCTAACCTTAGACAAAGAACAAAGACAAACAAACACAAAAGATCACATATTTTATTCTAATCCTTTAATAATTGCAATCAAAACATCATTAATCAATGACTTTACCTTCACTAGAAATAACCGCGCCATTTGCATTTATACCTTTACAGGTAAACTACAGATTGTTTTCGTATTGTTTTAATCATTTTTCATATTATGAATATACAAAAATAATATTCATACACGTTACAATTACTCGGTATATAATTTTTTAAAGGTATCCTGCCATAATTGTGAATATGAAAATACCGCAATAAACATTGAAACGTGACAAAATGGTGACCGTGATTGACAATATCAACAGGTTGAAAAAAAAACTTCTTCAGCTGTATTTATGTGTAATCTGCGCCCTTACTCCTCAAAAAAGAAAAAAAAAGAAAAAGACGGTGGAAAATTTGGTAATTCACAGTTATTTCTGATGAACATGATAAGCAAAACACCCATTCTGCACAATAAAAAAACAATATTGCACTCTTGTGATTTCATTAGCTATCTTCAAAATAAAAATATGATAGCCAATCAAATCACAAGAGTGCAATATGGTTTTTTATTGATCAGAATGGGTTTTTTAGTTCCCAGTATGATAGGAAATGGAATGTCATGTGTATTGGTTTTTGCCAATAATAAAAAGGCAAAAATAGCTATTATGTTATAAAATCTAATTAGAGCCCCCCCACTTAGTGGCAGACACCCTATAGTGATCAGTCTATCCATCCCTGCGTGTCCGTTCGTCCGTCCGTCTGTCCGAATCGTCCGATCTATAACTTTTTTATCTTTTGAAGTAGGCCTTTGATATTTGGTATGTGGGTAGATAATATCAAGGCGATGTGTCACATACCATGGTTGATGACCTTTGACCTCAAGGTCGGCGGGGCCCACAGAGATGGATACCATCTCGCTGATATCTAGTTACTACACTTGACTTCACCTCATTCAATATTAGGGAGGCTACTGTGGGGATTTTGTAACAGAATCTAGACATAATTAAAACATAAAAGAATTGGATTGTTTAAGGTTGCTTTTTGTTATGATAAATATATAAAGATCCATATATCTCATTTTCGATTGTTAATTCATCAACCAATTAATAAAAACAATTTCATATTATTTCTATAGAGGACCTCCAGTAATGTTTATCCTGCATTTAGGAGTAATCAGTCGAGAGAGATTTTCTGGTCTAGAACTCGTAAAGGAATACCTCAAACACAGACAGGAAGAGGAAGTAAGTCATCGTGTGACAGATTTATAGTAAAGGGAAATTGAGAAAAATTGTAAAAAAAACAATCATTTTGACATACTACTTATGAAAATAAAAAGTGCAAATAAGAATTCTTTGGAAATAGTAATCTCTGTAATATATTCTATTCTATAAGCAAAATTAATCCAGTTTTACTTGCTGTATATCAGAAGGCAAAATTGGAATAATGATAACATATTCTTTATCTCTTGTATGATTTATGATGTTAAACAGAGTTTTATTCTATTTCATAAAAATTCTACTAAATGCAAACATAGTTTGTATACTAAATTACTAAATGGTAATTTGTGCTGCTTCTTGGTTGTAGGAATTGGTACAAAATAAACTCAAACTGTTTTGAAATGATATGATATGTTTGTACAATTGCAGGCTGTACAGTTATTAAAAGCAATGAACTGGGATATTGATGGCTCTGTGTGCTACTCCAGTTTGTCAGCCATTGTAAACCATTTACTGAGACAACCTCTGAACGCTGAAAGGGAAGGTAGGTGAATTATAATACATTGTTGATGGCGCTGTGTGCTACTCCAGTCTGTCAGCCATTGTAAACCATTTACTGAGACAACCTCTGAATGCGTAAAGGGAAGGTAGGTGAATTATAATACATTGTTGATGGCGCTGTGTGCTACTCCAGTCTGTCAGCCATTGTAAACCATTTACTGAGACAACCTCTAAATGCGTAAAGGGAAGGTAGGTAAATTATAATACAGTGTTGATGGCTCTGTGTGCTACTCCAGAGTCTGTCAGCCATTGTAAACCATTTACTGAGACAACCTCTGAACGCTGAAAGGGAAGGTAGGTGAATTATAATACAGTGTTGATGGCTCTGTGTGCTACTCCAGAGTCTGTCAGCCATTGTAAACCATTTACTGAGACAACCTCTGAACACTGAAAGGGAAGGTAGGTGAATTATAATACAGTGTTGATGGCTCTGTGTGCTACTCCAGAGTCTGTCAGCCATTGTAAACCATTTACTGAGACAACCTCTGAACGCTGAAAGGGAAGGTAGGTGAATTATAATACAGTGTTGATGGCTCTGTGTGCTACTCCAGAGTCTGTCAGCCATTGTAAATCATTTACTGAGACAATCTCTGAACGCTGAAAGGGAAGGTAGGTGAATTATAATACAGTGTTGATGGCTCTGTGTGCTACTTCAGTCTGTCAGCCATTGTAAACCATTTACTGAGACAACCTCTGAACGCTGAAAGGGAAGGTAGGTGAATTATAATACAGTGTTGATGGCTCTGTGTGCTACTTCAGTCTGTCAGCCATTGTAAACCATTTACTGAGACAACCTCTGAACGCTGAAAGGGAAGGTAGGTGAATTATAATACAGTGTTGATGGCTCTGTGTGCTACTCCAGAGTCTGTCAGCCATTGTAAACCATTTACTGAGACAACCTCTGAACGCTGAAAGGGAAGGTAGGTGAATTATAATACAGTGTTGATGGCTCTGTGTGCTACTCCAGAGTCTGTCAGCCATTGTAAACCATTTACTGAGACAACCTCTGAACGCTGAAAGGGAAGGTAGGTGAATTATAATACAGTGTTGATGGCTCTGTGTGCTACTCCAGAGTCTGTCAGCCATTGTAAACCTTTTACTGAGACAACCTCTGAACACTGAAAGGGAAGGTAGGTGAATTATAATACAGTGTTGATGGCTCTGTGTGCTACTTCAGTCTGTCAGCCATTGTAAACCATTTACTGAGACAACCTCTGAACGCTGAAAGGGAAGGTAGGTGAATTATAATACAGTGTTGATGGCTCTGTGTGCTACTCCAGAGTCTGTCAGCCATTGTAAACCTTTTACTGAGACAACCTCTGAACACTGAAAGGGAAGGTAGGTGAATTATAATACAGTGTTGATGGCTCTGTGTGCTACTTCAGTCTGTCAGCCATTGTAAACCATTTACTGAGACAACCTCTGAACGCTGAAAGGGAAGGTAGGTGAATTATAATACAGTGTTGATGGCTCTGTGTGCTACTTCAGTCTGTCAGCCATTGTAAACCATTTACTGAGACAACCTCTGAACGCTGAAAGGGAAGGTAGGTGAATTATAATACAGTGTTGATGGCTCTGTGTGCTACTTCAGTCTGTCAGCCATTGTAAACCATTTACTGAGACAACCTCTGAACGCTGAAAGGGAAGGTAGGTGAATTATAATACAGTGTTGATGGCTCTGTGTGCTACTTCAGTCTGTCAGCCATTGTAAACCATTTACTGAGACAACCTCTGAACGCTGAAAGGGAAGGTAGGTGAATTATAATACAGTGTTGATGGCTCTGTGTGCTACTTCAGTCTGTCAGCCATTGTAAACCATTTACTGAGACAACCTCTGAACGCTGAAAGGGAAGGTAGGTGAATTATAATACAGTGTTGATGGCTCTGTGTGCTACTCCAGAGTCTGTCAGCCATTGTAAACCATTTACTGAGACAACCTCTGAACGCTGAAAGGGAAGGTAGGTGAATTATAATACAGTGTTGATGGCTCTGTGTGCTACTCCAGAGTCTGTCAGCCATTGTAAACCATTTACTGAGACAACCTCTGAACGCTGAAAGGGAAGGTAGGTGAATTATAATGTAGTGAAACCTGCCTGAAATAAACCTTTGTTTGGACTGCTTTTCCTTTGGAATAAACAGGGTATTTTGTTTAGGCAGATTGAAGTTTAAAAGATTTTAATTATAGTGGATGTTTCATTTCATAATGTATTATGAGGTTTATTGTTTAATTTATTTATATAAATCTACTTATTTACTCAAAAAATTTAAATTAGTTTATGGCTTAGTAGAGGTTGTGAATAGCTGTTATGACCTTGAAAGGTTTTTGAAGGTTAAATAATAATAGTTATACAAATTATGAAAGGCATTTAAAGATAGTTTAACATAGATTTTTGTCTAATAAGGAGCACATAAAATATGCTCACAACATAAATTTATGGCTTCTTTTGTTGGGTGCTGTATTATAAGAAGCAAATTTTTACTGATATTAATGTTTCCATTGCAGCTCAGTTGGAGTCGACATTAGGGACCTTCTATGCCCCCAAACAACCTCTGTCAGAAGTGACCATTATGGATTATAGAGATCCCATTAGTCGACTGGCTAGAAGATTCTTCCATCATTTACTCAGGTAGAATTTTAATGTGATAATTTTACAGAATATAGATACTTAAGATGTAATGAGCACAGCATGAAGAAATTTTATACAGAAAATTAATATTTATTGCTTATTT
Organism: Limnoperna fortunei; assembly: GCA_944474755.1. Classification (NCBI taxonomy): domain Eukaryota; kingdom Metazoa; phylum Mollusca; class Bivalvia; order Mytilida; family Modiolidae; genus Limnoperna; species Limnoperna fortunei. The sequence continues at coordinate 46,803,574 of OX104113.1, forward strand.
GGATATGTACTTGCAAAAAAGGGAAGACTTGTTTATTAAAACAGTTGTATAGGAATGATTTTATTGGAATTACTGCATTTGTGGTCCAAAAGTGAGAAAAGTAAAAATCTTTGGGCATCTAGAACCATACTGAAACATGATAGGGGAGGCCCTCTCATTGATGATACAGTAACCTGGCCATAGATCATAGCAGGTGTCGTGATTGGTGTATGCCAGGTTCTTTGTATGCTGAAGACCCCTCTTTTAGATGTCGATAAGAGTAGGCTGGTTGTAGAGCTCTGCAACAAAAGGCAAATTTTTTTTATTCTACCCAATACTCCATCTTTGTACAAACTTATCTGCACTTTTGTCCTATTTCTCCATTGATTTATTGTTTGTTAACTTGTTCTCCTTCTAAATTTACATGTAGATGTAATAATGCTTGATGGACCTAAGACAAACATCCAATCAATCAATTGAATGGGTTCTAACACCACATTTAGCAAATTTAAGCTATATAGTAGCATCAAATTGTTATTGGGAGAATAAGGCAGAGTATCCGGTGAAACCATCTGAAGAAAACTGTCAATCACAAGCTGATAGCAGTACGGCTAGAACTCTCAGATGCAATATTGATTAACTACCTTAGCTACTCGGTCTTTGTAATTTGGAGTTGTTTTTCGAAAATTGATGAATTAGATTTGACCTTTTTTTTCTTTTGTATTTGTGAAGTACATATAGTATCTCACATGTATGAAACAGAACGCATTGCACCATATAGGTTGTTCATCCTAATTGTTTAAGAAGTGGACGCTTCTTATAATTTCATTAAATTGTACAAGCATTGATTATAGCACATTGTATGAGGTGCAGTGGTACTAAAAATGTATGTTTGGTTAATGTTTTCACACCTCTGTGATACTTTAAAAAATGCATGGCCAGGATGCACAAAATGGCAAACCTGGATTATAGTATAGTGAAGTCAGGTGGGCAGTAAAAATATGTTGTCTGTTTTGTATAATCATCTGCTCCTAGTTTTCAATCCAGATCGATCAACTTCATAGCAAGATTGATCACATATTGAAGTTGTACATATGCACCTGTTATTATGGGTTGGTTTGAGAAATTTTACCAGTTGGTACTGATTTTGTGTGATCAAGACATTTGTGACAAAGACCCCAACTTTCCTACTACTAAACCATTCCTACTTTATTAAGGCACATGCTTTGCATGCCATACTTTTCAGACTTTTGCAATTTTTGCACAATTTATGGGAAAATCTTATTGTGATTTATATCTATTGTTTTGATAATTCCAATGTGAATGAATTTTAAAAGCAATATCTTTTATTTTGTACTTTGATTTATAATTATAGTAAGAGAATTCATTGCTGTCCAACACTTTTTTTAGTTTGATGGGAGAGTGGCTTCATAGTCTACAAAAGCATTGGACCCCAGAGGATTCTTGGACTATATAATTATCTTTACACTCTACACGATATTAAGATTCAATTAGATAGAATGATTCTGTGAATACTTATTTTGCTGGATTTCAGTTAAATACACATTTTATTGGAGATGTATATTTTTAGGAACTTACATGAACTACTCACATCGAATCACCTCTTTAACATTTACGATATATGATTAATTTTTGTTTAGGTATTCAAGGTTTGACAAAGCATTTTTGTTGGCAGTAGATATTGGATCTAGAGATTTGTTTATGGTAAGTTTCAGTCATACACAAGTCATAAATTTGATTGATTGAGTCGTTACCCTTGACAACCAGCAAGCAGTGAATCATTGTTTATACAGAACTTTACACCTTGTTTTGAAGAATTATGAACAGTCACATCAAATGCTAATCCTTGCTGGAAAGTCTTAAAAATGACAAATTTACATATAACAATGATCCAAATTCGTTGGTGTTAATATATTTTTTTTCATTGGTCATAACAGGATATACACTACATGGCATTAGATAAAGGAGAAACAGCTTTAGCTGAGGTTGCCAAAAGGAAAGCTGAACAGATAGAGTCGGAGTCACTAGGTATGTAAACATTGGACCACAAATACACTTTTTGTCATGGGGAATGGATATATGAGTTTCTGTGCATTTACTGCATGATGTAATTTAGGATTTGAACTAGAAATATGTATTTATGTTAGAGTTTCATTATCATAATTTTCAAGCGTACATTGAAAAAAGGACTCCGTTTCAGATATTGTACCACTATATTACACTTAAAAGTAGTTTGAAAATTTCTTAAATGTTGTTAGCAATAGGGTTATTAATCCTAGTTTTGATTTTATGTTGAAACCATGCAAGTTTTATTTCAGAAAAAACAAACTCAATAAACTGACAAAATCTCTTTCTATGTGCTAATAAATAAATTGTTCAAGAATACTGACTTTTGATTGGCTGGAGAATATTTTCTATCACGGGATGGAAAAAAAAACATCGTAATGGAAACATGCACCTTTGACCTCATATGTTTCTCCATTGAAAACTTAGTTTTTGTGTTGATCTTTGTTTTTTCAAAAATGTCCAATCACAAAAATAACATTGTTGAGTTTATTCTAATGTTTTAATTTATTTGCCAGTATTAACTACAAAAAAATATTTTCTCCATCGAGGGATAACAAAATTTTCATTTTGCACTTTGTATAATCCACATGTCTATATGCTAATAACTCAATATAAGATGTAGAAATCAAAAAAAAAATTTGAACCCAAATATAATCTTTGGTTAGTTCTTAGTACAATTGGTAAGCTAGACTGTGACTACCATTGAGGCAAAGAAGGCAGTTGCCTCAATAAATATTTTGTCATTTATTTAAAATTTTACTTTCCCATCAATTGAAATTGCCATAATGTTTTCACCTTGCTTCGATGATCATGGAACTCTGCCTCATAAAACAATAGGCCTAGTTACTGCTATGATTGGTCACCTTGATAAACACTATATTTTGTTGATGTTTGATTATCACATGGTTTGTTTTTGATATATTATTATATACAATCACATGGTGTTGGACATTTATATCACACAGATTCATTTGATGAATATGATGATGACTTTGTGGATACTGGATTTCACCAATTACACCAACAGCACATGTCAAATGAGGTATGCTAATGGTAACACCCAAATACTATAGTTTATTTACCATATATGTCTGTGCTTTTTCTTTTTGTTTTTAGAAAGTTGAAAAGAGATTAAAATGACCCTTAATTATTATTTTGTCATATTTTAATTTTTTTGTTACCCTTGACTGGATAAATTATGTTCTGTCCATTTGTATTAATTTTTGTGAAGTTCAAGAAACTATTGACTGGTACTATAGATTTTGTTTGTTTGTTTGAATGGAGTTTAATGCCACTTTCAGCTATATCATGGTGTCCAGTTTTTATTGGGGAGGAATCCGGAAACCTTTGGTTGGAAAATTCAGATTGGAGTCCAGCACACCCTGCCCGCAGTGAGAAACGAACCTGCAAACTCCATGTTGACAGACCACATGAACTACCTTAACCACTCGCCCACCGAGGCCACTGTATAAAATTTTAAGTAAAATTCAATTGATATGTTTCCTTTATACAAAGCTGAACAGTGTTTATTTCTACCTTACTTCACTTATTAGAAGTAGCTACTGGAATTTTTAAACCTCGTCTGTTTTCTGTGTTGATTCAACATTCTTAGTTGCCTTACATCCACCTTACCAAAAAGGAAAATAGGTAACAAATAAAGTTCCCATGTGTTTGAATTAACCAGTCATTCTGTATTGGAGTAGGTATTTTGACATTAGAGACCCAAATTTTCTATTGTATTGCCTGTTTTCTTACTTCTGTATCAATGGATTCATTTAATATTCTGTTTTTTTATTTGAGTTCAAATCAATACAATTATGTTCTTTATCTGTATTTATAGGGACACTTGTCTAATGGAGTAATGGGAAATGGTATGCAAAATGGCTTCCATTCTCCTCACAACAGGGGAGGTCATATGTCTAATGGTGATATAGCCAACAGATCACATAACTTGTAAGAATATGTTTAAACACTTTAAACCAAACTTGTACACATTTTGATATTCTGGTAGTTTATTTTAAAAGTGAAAGAAATTTAGTGTGAAGAATATTTTAAGTAAGAAGATCTTTGACATCTTTGTTAATAATTTGTTATAAACAGTTTGAATTCCTTATAAAAGAATAAAATAGCTATATGTCTGATCATAGTAAAATAAAAAAAATATTGCACAATATATAATGAAATACATTTACATTATGACAATATTCTTATAAATCCTTGCAGGAATTTATAGATTATTTACCTTTTTTTTTTAAACGAGATGTGTTTTCTTGTCAATATCTCATCGAAGGGTGACAGCCCTGAGATGAGATGACGAGAAAATGCATTGAGTTTCATAAAACGTAATAATCTGTTTATTGCTGTTTTGTAACATTGTGACGTCATAGCATTTACTTAACGACGTCTTGACAGCGAGCTGAGATGGGCCCATCTCACGCTAGTAGAATGAGATGGAATAATATGGCACACAAAGATCAAAAGAAAATAATGCAAAATAGCGATAATATACTTAATCAGTGCATTAAAATGTTGCACATATCTTCATTAAATTTACGAATTTAAACATCTACTGTGTTATCACTGCCCTTGTAGCCTTTCACTTTCAACTGATAACAATTACTAACACACCCCCCCCCCCCCCCAAATAGCAAATGAAACATTAACCCCAAACTACTACAAAATGTATATAAATATGTCAGTTGTGTTAAAGATTAGATTGAAAGAATAGATGGACCTTAATGATTTTTTAATGCAAATATCACTACATAAAATTAGATTTTTATGTAGTGGTATATGCAGTTAAACATTTGTAAGTTATCTCCCTTATAATACTACATGACTAATTTTTTTGCAGAAATTCTGTTTTATCTGACATAGAAGCAGATTTAATATCAGACTACACTGCTGCCTTACAGCTAGAACCACAGTGGACAAATCATGGTGAGTAATAATACTGAAGGTCAAACTGCATTGTATAACACTGTAAATATATGGACAATTATATAAGCTTACATTATCATTGTTATTGGATTAGAACGTAAGCCCATCCATTGACTTGGCTAACTGCTAAAGTGAATAATTCCTGTGAATTAAACACAATTCCTCTACAACTTATCTTCACTCCTTGAGACACTGAAGGTAGCTGATTTTAGCATACTTAAGCAAAAGCAAGGAAATTGTACTTTTCTTTGTCTTAAATTTATAACTATTCCATTAAAATAAACTGGATCTTGTGAAGGGACTTTAAAAATAGGACTGTAGTAACTGGTACATGCTTTATAAAAACATGTTAATAACTAACAAGTGTGTGCTAGAAATAATAACATAAACTAAAAAAAAAATGTGTAACTGTAGGTAATAACAAAATACTGAATATCAAGGGAACTGTCAAAAAAGACAATCCACAAATCAAAGTCCGAGAAACCGTCAAACTTAAGAACAAACAACCAAACATTTAGTAATTAAAGCATGTTCCTGACTTGGTACAGGCATTTAAAAAAAATAGTGGTTAAACTAGGTTTTAGGGCATGACAACCTCCTGCTTCCATAACTGTGTCATATATAGATTCTTATTCATGTAATATCAAACTAGTCTACTGATCTGTACAATATATTACATTTTGATTATTTTTTTGTACATATATTGTGTTACTATGTTACTTTTTAAAGATATTTTTATTTTCCATGCAGATGATCATTTCTCATTCAAACTGATAAGACTAATCATTATGTTTCTGTAATTTGTTTTTCAATTTCAGTTATTTGCAACGCAGAAAAATTGCAATAGCCAAATTTTTAATGACTTAAAGGTTTTTTTAGAGTTAGGAAAAAGCAACTTGGTTTGAAATACTACAATGTTCTGGAATATCTAATTTAAGTGACATTATTTTTTTATCATATGAAAAACTACTGACTACTTTCCTGATACTAATGGGATGTGTCTTACATTGTAAACTATCATGTTTGATGATCATTTTGTAATGTAAAAACTTAAATTATTTAATTTTCTTTTGTAGATAGAAGTCCTGGTGACCACAATGATTCATCAGTGAGTATTCAAGTAACTGTAGTCATAGCAGTATATTGAATACAGTATTGTCTGGACTATATGTCTATGTGATCTACAAATTTAATGGCATTTATTTTTGTACGATTTTAGTACATAACATATCTAAATCAAAATTTTTTGTTGGATAAATTGTCTTGACTTTTTTTAGCATACTGGCTTTATGTTAGCAACTGAAGACTATACCTTTCGCAGAGATGATACCAGATTTCTTCATGGTACTTTCCTGAAGGTTCATAAGTAATCCTGCTGTTTTTGTGGTCGATTTATCAAGAATTATCTCCCTTTAAAGTTTGTTACTATACCTTTAATATTGTGTTATGTTCTAAAAATATTATGGACTTTTCCCTCTGGAGCTGTTTCCCTATAGTTATATCTGGAGGGATACAGTGCCCTTACTTGCAGCTTATGCACTATAATCTCCAGATGTCAATATACAAAAACAGCTCCCTCATACTTAAATTAACGATAATGGGGAAATATGTCTCGAAGGTAAAAAAGTTGGAAATTCTATCCCGAAACACAAAACAATAAATCATAATTATTTTATATCTCTAAGAATAAATCTTAATTATTTTATATTTCTATAATTAATAAACAAATCACTATGCCCATGTTTATTTGACAATATTAGACACACATTTAGAAGCACTTCATACTATAAATTGTGTTTCATGGCACTTACACTATATGAAAGAGAACAATTCTTTTGGTTGTGATAATTACACTTCATTTTAGAGATGACAAACTAGACTATTCCATGTTTATTGTTTTAGAACTTAATCCTACAAATTTGTTGTACTGTCTTAAGTGTTGACATAGAGTCACACAATGTCATAGATTATGTTGCATTTGAATCACTTTATACCATTCAGATTGCAGAGATAAAATGAAAACAAAGTTATGTAATAGATACTGGTGTGTAGGTCTGTATCCAGAATTACGGACTGATGAAGGACCCAATGCAGACGGTTTATCTTGTTACAGCCCGAGCCTAAGGCAAGGGTTGTTACTGATAAACGGTCCCTATTGGGTCATTCATCAATCTGTTATTCTGATACAGCCATACACACAAGTTACTATTGATTTTATTTCATAGAACACATGGGAAAACAATAGTTCAATAGTTTACAAGACAAAATAAACTTTTCAATATATATACATACATTGTGTGGCAAACAAAATTAAAATCATTGATATGAATTTATGAATTAGTCCCCTGGCAGCTTCGCCAAAGGGAAGTATAGGTTTGCACCGAGTCTGTCAGTCCATCACACTCATTTTTTCTGCACTTTTTTCCTAAATAGTTGCAGATATTGGGCTCATGTTTGATATGTGAATCAATCATGATGAGTTAGAGAGCAAATTCGAATATTGTTTCAGTCCAATGATTTTTTTATGAATTTATGGCCCATGGAATTTAAAAATTGTATTTGCTGGTAGGGGATATACATGTAGTATTGCCTGAGCAATACTATTCACAGTGGAAACATGAACATAAAAGGGTCTTTCTTGCATCAATCATTGATTTGGATTCTAGTATTTGTGGATTTTTATGAGTGCAAGCTAAACACTATATACATGACATTGTCAGGAATTCTGAAATGTATATTTCATTCCTAAGGAAAAAGTGCATTATCAACTCAGTGTATGTATCAATGTGCAAGGCATATGCAAAATAATTATTCATAATTTCCACCAAAAAATTATATATATATATATATATATATATATATATATATATATATATATATCAATATATATATATATCATATATATTGAAAATAATAATGAACCAAATAAAAATATTTTTTTCACAGGAAGACGATGAAAAACCAAAATCAGTGAAAGTAATCCATTTTGGGATTGTGTGATTGTCGGTATGTCTACTGTAAGGTGATGTTATAGGCAGCATTTAATTATAGTATTTTCTTTAAATAAACATGATCATCTAAAATATGTACTGTATTTTGAATACATTGTATATCGGGATATATGTTATTACTGCAAGGATAGTGTATGTAGCTTTTAGTAAAGATATTTGTTGTTGTATACATACATTTATACTAAATATTGTTATGTATTTTGATACAGCAGCCCTGTCCATAAAAGTCAATGACATTTAAAGGGAAACTTTGTCAAAAAATGAAAATTTCATATGTTATACTTCAAATAACAAGAAACATAATTTGCCTTTTGATGTTTTATTGTATTCTTTACCGTTACGCTTCTGGAGTGGATTACAGTTGGTAAAATTTTGTATATGGGGGCCACCATATGGACAGTATTTACCACGAGATTGAAGGTTATTTGTTACGTAATAACCTACATTATGCAGTAGTTATGACAAATAATCCAGTTTAAAAATATGTTTTTCTGCCTTTGCTCTTTGTAGAATATAAAAACTGGGGCGATAACTAATGACCAGCTGACAACATAAGATTACCAAATACGTCTTAATATTGTAATGATCTTTGTATTACCAGGTAATGAAAGTACTTTTACTTTAAGACACAATTTTTAACCTGTCTTTAGTTATTAATTTAGATAAGATAGAGTTTACCTTAATAATAATTGTAAATGAAAGATAACCCTTGAAACCCTCGTGAAGCTTCCCTTTAACAAATAAAAGTATTAAGAAAGAATGATTTTACCCTTTAAATTTGTTTTAGTTATGGTTTTTGTAGATAATAAATATATATAGTCAGTGCCCCAGTCCCCTTACTTCTACAAATACAGTATTTGTTTGTGACATCAGGCTATCACTCGAATACACACCAAAATTTGAAGTCAAAAATTGACTAAAAGTGCACTTTTTATGTTTTTCATTAGTTTAAAATGTATTTTCTGATTGCAGAATATAAACAATATTCCTGCATAGTCAGAAAATATAAGTTTATTTGTACTTGCTGCTAAACATGTGAGAAATGCTTGGCAGAGCCTTGCATTCTAAGGCTCGTACAAATAAACTTTATATTTTCTGACAATGTACGAATATTATATATATATATACTGTCTCTACATTGTATTAACCTTGTTCTTTATTAGACTCATATAGGCTGTGCCTGCTGTGTAATCCCTTTGATTATTGTATCTATTGATGCATTTTTGAATCAAATCTTTTGAATTAAATACTAGTATGTTTATCTTAATACCGTTTTTTATAATTAAACTGCTCACACATTTATTGAATAGCTATTCGATAGTATTCCGTCCAGAATAGTGATATATATGTATGTGGATGTCTTTCAACACTGTAATGCAAATATCAAATATTGTACAAGACTTGTACATGTAATAATAAAAGGTGTCAGGACAAGTTGGACTAAAGTCCACTAGTACCAAGATGACTCGGACCAGTCAGACCATTGTCAAAGACATCAAGAATGGTGGGAAAAATCTATGTTCAAAGTTGTATATTTTAAAGCAAATATCTTTCAAGTTAATTTTTTAGCTGTAGGATTACTTTATTTGACAGGTAGATGATTAAATAAATTATCATAAATAAAAAGGTATTAAAACGAAGCGGCTGGTATTTGTGTAACTAATTTACAAACAATAGAAAGATAATTTGATTAATTAATAGACAACTTAAATGATGATTTGATCAAAGGCATCTACAAAGATTAATAAAATATACTATTATAAGCTTATAAAGTACACAAATTAACATAGATGAAAAGACTTCATATGAAAAATGAGAGGCCAAGCTAACAAAACAATATAAATAATTTGACTAACTAATGAACATTTTATATTGATTTTTAAAAATATGTTCATTTACTGATATGTGTAATACATAATTGTATACTTAAAAGTTTATTTATAAGGTTTTTTTCAGCATTTATTATATTAATATATTTTGTTTCTATATATTTATATAATGTAAGTGTAATTTGTACATTGAATTGTTATTTGTGAAATGTTTATGAATTATATATTTTATTGTTTTAATTTGAAAATTAAAATGGAAAACTACTTGAGATTTCTGATTTTTAGTTGTATTATGAAACACCGTCAGTAATACCGGCTATAAAATATTGGAGGACATAAGTGGAAGTTACTCAAGTAAATTTTAGATGAAGCAAAAATGAAAAAAAACCTTGCTACATGTGTAAACCAGATCATCCTCATTTTGCCACATTGTACAACAAAGACTTAATTCGATAACCACACCTTTTGCTTTATAACAGATACTGGTATTATTTAAGTACACATGATACTCTGTCTCTTAACAGAGTATATATATATATATATATATATATATATATATATATATATATATCATATCCAAGATTATTTTAATAAAAACCCGCCATGCGTAATGAGATATTGATGTAACTCATTTTTATATGTATGTCAGGAATTGCAATTTTTGAGCAAATTGACAATTTTGAAGTTTTTGTAAAAGAAATATATAACATGCATCTTAGGACAAAGACCAAATTCAGTAAATAGTCATTAAAGTTATAAGACCAAAATTCTACTCATATCTTTTAAGGAGTTTTTTTATTCAACTACTTAGTTTTCTGTGTAACATGCCTCAAGTTCCACATGAAATAGTAAATTCTCAATCAAACAATTTTACTCTTATTTAAATGAGACTTATTGAAAGAGGTTACTTACTAAAGGGTACCATAATGATATATAATCGATTTGTGTTAACCAACTTTCCCTTAACCAAACTTATAGATTCAAAGCATTCAGTATTTTATTGCCTACGTTAAACAGAAGGTTACATTTAACAAATATATATATATATATGGAACAGTCAATGAATGCAATCGAAATGTTTAGATATTTAACTATATTCCTTTACAATTTTAGAGCTTGCATGATTTTTAAATAAAAGAAATTCTTTAAACAATATATATCTCTACCCTTTAATCTAACTAATTTCTACACTTTATAAAGGAGCAGCAGTTCAATATGAAAATTAAAAAAAAAAACGTAATACTCGGTTTACTAGTATTAATTCATCATGATTTTAAGACCCCCCTTTTAACTAAATATTTTTTATGAGACATGTAGTATAATCGAATACTTCAATGTATTGCAATAAAAATTGTTAAAACTTGGGACGTTTACAGGTGTGAAAATTTGCTTCAGCTTTAAGTATTTGTGCACCTTGTTTTGGGGACAGTTTAAACTTGAAATTTGACCAAATATTATGTGTTTTTTTGTATAAAACTAATTTTATGATGAAAGAACCAAACCTAGGCATATTAATATATAAAAAACAATAAAACAAACAGGTAAATATAATAGCATTTATACATATTCAAGTTGCAAGACTACGTCGCTGCATTTAAAAAAAAGATATTGTCTGTTTTATTGATAAAACGTGCCATAAGTCTTTATGCAAATGTCAATCTAAATAAAATTAAATCTCTTACTAGCTCCCCCTTTTTGTTATTGTTGCTGTGACCTTGAGGTCAAAGGTCATCAACCATTGTATACGACACAGTGGCGGATTCAGATGGGGCAGAGGGGGCATTCGCCCCACTAATAAAGGGAAAAGAGAAAGTGAGCGAGAAAAGGAGGAAAGATATAGACAGAAAAGAAAGAGAGAGTGAGAGTGTGTTAAAAATGTTAAAATTTGTAGTCCTTAATACCCTCTCAATTGAATAAATGTCATCAGCTTCTGGGGGGTTCGCCCCCTCCCCCCACCTACTCATACCCATACACCCCTTGCCCGAATTTCGTACCCCCTACCTCAAAGACAAAAAAATTCTTGGCTGGACACGATTTTGGACTGACGAACTGATCGCTTTTGGGACCATAATAATTTTGAAATCGATACAACTGGTGTTTATTTTTTTTTTTAAAACAACAAAAATGTCAGACAATTTTTTGCAGTCTCTGAAATGCTGTATTTTTTTTTCTTTTTTGTGACTTCACCAACACATTAAAAAAAAGACGTCACATCATAAATGGAATCCTGAGGCACTGTTAGGTTCATCAGTACCGTCATGAACCATAAAATATGTGATGCTCGCATTTAGGCTGTGCCTATATTCTCATTATTATTTCTACCTATATAAACACATCTTTGTTAAAGTCATGGCACTTATAATTATTATATTTAAAGATCAAAAAGGTGCATTCTTGGGTTCCATGATGCTTTATGTACTTACTCAATTTTGAGGCTAAGGAACTATAAAGGGAATGACACCTCCCCAAACAGACTCCAGGACCCATCACTCCAGGTAGTGCTACTACCCTAATGATCTATGTTTACATTGAGGTGTCAAGATACTAAAGGGGACCAATCAAATTTAGAACATATAGGAAAATAGTACTTAAAACAAAATAGTCCTGTTTATCTTAGTGTATATTAAAAACTACCAACTGGATTTTAATGAATGAAAGTTTTTCTGAAAGGTGAATATATTGGAAAAATTCTGAGTCGTAACTTGCTCTGTTCTAATGCTGTTTATAATAGTATGTTTTATGTCACATTCACTACATGACCTATAAACCCAGATTTTCTGAAAAGAAAATGCTATTTTTAGAGTGGGGTTTACCCCGGAAGCTGATTTTCTCTTGGAAGGTTTTTAAGAGGTCGTGAAATTTTGAGAGAACATAGGCCTGTCAAGTACGATTCTGGATATATATATGATGTCGGTCAAGTTAAACTGTAAATCGTCGCTATGACACAGGGAACAATAAAAGGGGGAGAAAATTCAATTTATTATTTAATTTTTTACATAAAATAAATACGTTCATAAGGTAGGGGGTATTCGGTGGTAGGCAATGCTAATGAAAAAAGGGGACAAAAACAAAAAAGAAAGGTCTACAACACCCGGTATTCCCAGGCGGTCACCCATCCAAGTACTAACCGGGCTCGACGCTGCTTAACTTCGGTGATCGGACGAGAACCGGTGTTTTCAGCGTGATATGGCCGTAGACATCAATGTCTTAAAATTTAGCGTATATAAAGGTTCGGATGGCCGGAAACCAAATTTGCACGTGGCTACGTATGTATTTTTCAGTATTTTCATCACGAAATAAAAAAATATTTCATACCAAATAACACAAAAACTTGCGAACATGTACATTTAACATTGAACAAAAATATTGGTTACAGGGAATACATAGAAAACATTAAATGCGTCTCGCTTTACATGTCTAGTTCTACATTTTCGTGACAAAATAAATTTATTCTATGTTGCATGAATACTGACAGACGGGGAGAATTTCGAGAGAAATATCTAACTTACCTACCAAGCCCCAGCCAGCGGCAGCCTCCGTCTGGTGGTCGTCGCTATGACACAGGGAACAATAAAAGGGGGAGAAAATTCAATTTATTATTTAATTTTTTACATAAAATAAATACGTTCATAAGGTAGGGGGTATTCGGTGGTAGGCAATGCTAATGAAAAAAGGGGACAAAAACAAAAAAGAAAGGTCTACAACACCCGGTATTCCCAGGCGGTCACCCATCCAAGTACTAACCGGGCTCGACGGATACTAGTCAACTCGTACCTCGACCAACTCGTACCCTACCAACTCGTACCTTTACCAACTCGTACCTTTGCATTATATGGTAGAATGAAAAAGGACACAATATAATAAATGGCTGAAATTATGTTAAACTAAAAATATAAACTTTTAATATTTATTATTATTTATTAATGTGTGGCTTTGGATTTTTTTGAGTAAAAACTTGAAATTATAAAGTACATAAGAAAAATAAGCGGTCGTTATTAAAGGACAATTAAATATAATAATTGGATCCCTTTCTTTGTAATTAATTGTTGAAAAAGCGTAATCTGTTTGCAAACTGGAAAATGCAAATTTTGACTAAAAACTTAAAATTATTAAGTACACAAGAAAAATATGCGGTCGTGATTATAGGACAATTAAAAATAATAATGGGATCCTTTTCTTTGTAATTAATTGTTTAAAAAAAGTGTAATCTGTTCGCAAACTGTAAAATATTTGTAAAAATGAGTCTAATATACAACATATATTATTATTATTATTATTATTATTATTATTATTATTATTATTATTAAGGCTTTCCACTTTCCAGTGGAAAGCCTTCTTGTTATTCTTCTGTTTCTTATTATTATTATTATTATTAAGGCTTTCCACTTTCCGAGTGGAAAGCCTTCTTGTTATTCTTCTGTTTCTTATTATTATTATTATTATTATTATTATTATTATTCTTATTTTTTTCCGCCAAGTTTTCTTTTCCCATTATAAATTTTGTTTCGCGACATGTCGTAAAGACATTTTGTACTATGGATGTATAAGACATTACGCTTTCGCAGTTGACCCTGTCACACCGAACACTTGTTCTTTACGGAGTTATCTCCCCTGTTACAGAAAAGCTTGTGTGCAGATAAACTATGAAACCGTAGAAGATTTCGCAATAAAAGTTGTTGCAAAATGGTCAGCTATGGATTGCGACAATTTGTTACATATCGCGCAAAGTATTTTGACGACTCCTTGTAGGAGTTATTTCCCCTTATTTATTGGAAGTAAAATTTGTACCATTGTAACTCATGAACCAGAGGTGATATAGACTAGATATTTCACAGTTGGTCATCATTGACCTTGACCTTGAAAAAGGTCACAAGGTCAAAGGTCAAGGTCATGTTCTAATTTTTGACCCTTGGTTGTGTGCAGATCTCCTCCTTTACTATAATAGATAGAGAACTGAAACCTTTACCAAAATGTGTATCATATTGAGATCTTGAATCGTCACTTTTTTTATTTGACATTTTTATAAGAGTTATCTCCCCTAGACCAATAAAATGTATTGTGAATTGCATTATATCACTATATCTCAGTAACTATAACAGATATATATATGAAACCTTATATCATTGGTCATCATTGACCTTGACCTTGAAAATGGACACAAGGTCAAAGGTCAAGGTCACGTTTGAAATTTTGGCATTGTCTTGTCATCGCTATTACTTTGAAACGGTAAAAGATAGGCTATAAGTTATAATGGATAAAATGTTGGTCTCATAAAGGCGCAACTTTTTTCTATTTAAAGGGGAAGGATCCGGCTTCATCTTATAGGAGTTATCCCCCATTACAACCATTGATAATTAGTTTTTCATTAATTACTTATCAACTATTGATAGTAGAGGCATGGGGTCTTCACTATGGATCATTAGGACCCTTGACCTTGAAAACAAATACAAGGTCAAAGGTCAAGGTCATTTTCTAATTTTTTGTATATATTATAAGTAGTCATATCTTAATGACTTTAAGAGATATTGGCATAAAATCTTCAATGTTGATCACTGTTGACCTTCAGCATGGTCAAGGTCATGCTGTGAAAGTCAAGGTCAAAGTCCTTTATAAATGTTTTTCATGGTACTATGTATTTTGAATGGCTTATTCTTTTAATGCTATTGCCTATAAGTAATATTTACGTAGATTAAAAGATCAGTTGTCAAGGTCATTCAAGTTTTCTTACGTCCTATTTAATGACCTTTCTTATTTTTAAAGATATCTAAATAGTTTTTTTAATAATTTTTGTTCTTATTAATTGGTATAGACAAATTACGTATGTTTCTTAGCTTTTTGGTTTCAAGGTCATTTATTTAAGGTCTTCTTTTGAAGTGGAAAGCCTATTAATCGTTCTTTAGAACGATTGAACCTATATTTATTATTATTATTCTTATTTTTTTCCGCCAAGTTTTCTTTTCCCATTATAAATTTTGTTTCGCGACATGTCGTAAAGACATTTTGTACTATGGATGTATAAGACATTACGCTTTCGCAGTTGACCCTGTCACACCGAACACTTGTTCTTTACGGAGTTATCTCCCCTGTTACAGAAAAGCTTGTGTGCAGATAAACTATGAAACCGTAAAAGATTTCGCAATAAAAGTTGTTGCAAAATGGTCAGCTATGGATTGCGACAATTTGTTACATATCGCGCAAAGTATTTTGACGACTCCTTGTAGGAGTTATTTCCCCTTATTTATTGGAAGTAAAATTTGTACCATTGTAACTCATGAACCAGAGGTGATATAGACTAGATATTTCACAGTTGGTCATCATTGACCTTGACCTTGTTCTAATTTTTGACCCTTGGTTGTGTGCAGATCTCCTCCTTTACTATAATAGATAGAGAACTGAAACCTTTACCAAAATGTGTATCATATTGAGATCTTGAATCGTCACTTTTTTTATTTGACATTTTTATAAGAGTTATCTCCCCTAGACCAATAAAATGTATTGTGAATTGCATTATATCACTGTATCTCAGTAACTATAACAGATATATATATGAAACCTTATATCATTGGTCATCATTGACCTTGACCTTGAAAATGGACACAAGGTCAAAGGTCAAGGTCACGTTTGAAATTTTGGCATTGTCTTGTCATCGCTATTACTTTGAAACGGTAAAAGATAGGCTATAAGTTATAATGGATAAAATGTTGGTCTCATAAAGGCGCAACATTTTTCTATTCAGAGGGAAAGGATCCGGCTTCATCTTATAGGAGTTATCCCCCATTACAACCATTGATATGTAGTTTTTCATTAATTACTTATCAACTATTGATAGTAGAGGCATGGGGTCTTCACTATGGATCATTAGGACCCTTGACCTTGAAAACAAATACAAGGTCAAAGGTCAAGGTCATTTTCTAATTTTTTGTATATATTATAAGTAGTCATATCTTAATGACTTTAAGAGATATTGGCATAAAATCTTCAATGTTGATCACTGTTGACCTTCAGCATGGTCAAGGTCATGCTGTAAAAGTCAAGGTCAAAGTCCTTTATAAATGTTTTTCATGGTACTATGTATTTTGAATGGCTTCTTCTTTTAATGCTATTGCCTATAAGTAATATTTACGTAGATTAAAAGATCAGTTGTCAAGGTCATTCAAGTTTTCTTACGTCCCATTTAATGACCTTTCTTATTTTTAAAGATATCTAAATAGTTTTTTAATAATTTTTGTTCTTATTAATTGCTATAGACAAATTACGTATGTTTCTTAGCTTTTTGGTTTCAAGGTCATTTATTTAAGGTCTTCTTTTGAAGTGGAAAGCCTATTAATCGTTCTTTAGAACGATTGAACCTATATTTATTATTATTATTATTATTATTATTATTATTAACGTACTAAATTTACTATATTTATTTGTTATCTAATATACAACATATATTTTTAATAACGTACTAAATTTACTATATTAAATGCAAAGGTACGAGTTGGTAGAGGTACGAGTTGGTAGGGTACGAGTTGGTCGAGGTACGAGTTGACCTGCACCCGGCTCGACGCTGCTTAACTTCGGTGATCGGACGAGAACCGGTGTTTTCAGCGTGATATGGCCGTAGACATCAATGTCTTAAAATTTAGCGTATATAAAGGTTCGGATGGCCGGAAACCAAATTTGCACGTGGCTACGTATGTATTTTTCAGTATTTTCATCACGAAATAAAAAAATATTTCATACCAAATAACACAAAAACTTGCGAACATGTACATTTAACATTGAACAAAAATATTGGTTACAGGGAATACATAGAAAACATTAAATGCGTCTCGCTTTACATGTCTAGTTCTACATTTTCGTGACAAAATAAATTTATTCTATGTTGCATGAATACTGACAGACGGGGAGAATTTCGAGAGAAATATCTAACTTACCTACCAAGCCCCAGCCAGCGGCAGCCTCCGTCTGGTGGTCGTCGCTATGACACAGGGAACAATAAAAGGGGGAGAAAATTCAATTTATTATTTAATTTTTTACATAAAATAAATACGTTCATAAGGTAGGGGGTATTCGGTGGTAGGCAATGCTAATGAAAAAAGGGGACAAAAACAAAAAAGAAAGGTCTACAACACCCGGTATTCCCAGGCGGTCACCCATCCAAGTACTAACCGGGCTCGACGCTGCTTAACTTCGGTGATCGGACGAGAACCGGTGTTTTCAGCGTGATATGGCCGTAGACATCAATGTCTTAAAATTTAGCGTATATAAAGGTTCGGATGGCCGGAAACCAAATTTGCACGTGGCTACGTATGTATTTTTCAGTATTTTCATCACGAAATAAAAAAATATTTCATACCAAATAACACAAAAACTTGCGAACATGTACATTTAACATTGAACAAAAATATTGGTTACAGGGAATACATAGAAAACATTAAATGCGTCTCGCTTTACATGTCTAGTTCTACATTTTCGTGACAAAATAAATTTATTCTATGTTGCATGAATACTGACAGACGGGGAGAATTTCGAGAGAAATATCTAACTTACCTACCAAGCCCCAGCCAGCGGCAGCCTCCGTCTGGTGGTCGTCGCTATGACACAGGGAACAATAAAAGGGGGAGAAAATTCAATTTATTATTTAATTTTTTACATAAAATAAATACGTTCATAAGGTAGGGGGTATTCGGTGGTAGGCAATGCTAATGAAAAAAGGGGACAAAAACAAAAAAGAAAGGTCTACAACACCCGGTATTCCCAGGCGGTCACCCATCCAAGTACTAACCGGGCTCGACGGATACTAGTCAACTCGTACCTCGACCAACTCGTACCCTACCAACTCGTACCTTTACCAACTCGTACCTTTGCATTATATGGTAGAATGAAAAAGGACACAATATAATAAATGGCTGAAATTATGTTAAACTAAAAATATAAACTTTTAATATTTATTATTATTTATTAATGTGTGGCTTTGGATTTTTTTGAGTAAAAACTTGAAATTATAAAGTACATAAGAAAAATAAGCGGTCGTTATTAAAGGACAATTAAATATAATAATTGGATCCCTTTCTTTGTAATTAATTGTTGAAAAAGCGTAATCTGTTTGCAAACTGGAAAATGCAAATTTTGACTAAAAACTTAAAATTATTAAGTACACAAGAAAAATATGCGGTCGTGATTATAGGACAATTAAAAATAATAATGGGATCCTTTTCTTTGTAATTAATTGTTTAAAAAAAGTGTAATCTGTTCGCAAACTGTAAAATATTTGTAAAAATGAGTCTAATATACAACATATATTATTATTATTATTATTATTATTATTATTATTATTATTATTATTAAGGCTTTCCACTTTCCAGTGGAAAGCCTTCTTGTTATTCTTCTGTTTCTTATTATTATTATTATTATTATTATTATTATTCTTATTTTTTTCCGCCAAGTTTTCTTTTCCCATTATAAATTTTGTTTCGCGACATGTCGTAAAGACATTTTGTACTATGGATGTATAAGACATTACGCTTTCGCAGTTGACCCTGTCACACCGAACACTTGTTCTTTACGGAGTTATCTCCCCTGTTACAGAAAAGCTTGTGTGCAGATAAACTATGAAACCGTAAAAGATTTCGCAATAAAAGTTGTTGCAAAATGGTCAGCTATGGATTGCGACAATTTGTTACATATCGCGCAAAGTATTTTGACGACTCCTTGTAGGAGTTATTTCCCCTTATTTATTGGAAGTAAAATTTGTACCATTGTAACTCATGAACCAGAGGTGATATAGACTAGATATTTCACAGTTGGTCATCATTGACCTTTGACCTTGTTCTAATTTTTGACCCTTGGTTGTGTGCAGATCTCCTCCTTTACTATAATAGATAGAGAACTGAAACCTTTACCAAAATGTGTATCATATTGAGATCTTGAATCGTCACTTTTTTTATTTGACATTTTTATAAGAGTTATCTCCCCTAGACCAATAAAATGTATTGTGAATTGCATTATATCACTGTATCTCAGTAACTATAACAGATATATATATGAAACCTTATATCATTGGTCATCATTGACCTTGACCTTGAAAATGGACACAAGGTCAAAGGTCAAGGTCACGTTTGAAATTTTGGCATTGTCTTGTCATCGCTATTACTTTGAAACGGTAAAAGATAGGCTATAAGTTATAATGGATAAAATGTTGGTCTCATAAAGGCGCAACATTTTTCTATTCAGAGGGAAAGGATCCGGCTTCATCTTATAGGAGTTATCCCCCATTACAACCATTGATATGTAGTTTTTCATTAATTACTTATCAACTATTGATAGTAGAGGCATGGGGTCTTCACTATGGATCATTAGGACCCTTGACCTTGAAAACAAATACAAGGTCAAAGGTCAAGGTCATTTTCTAATTTTTTGTATATATTATAAGTAGTCATATCTTAATGACTTTAAGAGATATTGGCATAAAATCTTCAATGTTGATCACTGTTGACCTTCAGCATGGTCAAGGTCATGCTGTAAAAGTCAAGGTCAAAGTCCTTTATAAATGTTTTTCATGGTACTATGTATTTTGAATGGCTTCTTCTTTTAATGCTATTGCCTATAAGTAATATTTACGTAGATTAAAAGATCAGTTGTCAAGGTCATTCAAGTTTTCTTACGTCCCATTTAATGACCTTTCTTATTTTTAAAGATATCTAAATAGTTTTTTAATAATTTTTGTTCTTATTAATTGCTATAGACAAATTACGTATGTTTCTTAGCTTTTTGGTTTCAAGGTCATTTATTTAAGGTCTTCTTTTGAAGTGGAAAGCCTATTAATCGTTCTTTAGAACGATTGAACCTATATTTATTATTATTATTATTATTATTATTATTATTAACGTACTAAATTTACTATATTTATTTGTTATCTAATATACAACATATATTTTTAATAACGTACTAAATTTACTATATTAAATGCAAAGGTACGAGTTGGTAGAGGTACGAGTTGGTAGGGTACGAGTTGGTCGAGGTACGAGTTGACCTGCACCCGGCTCGACGCTGCTTAACTTCGGTGATCGGACGAGAACCGGTGTTTTCAGCGTGATATGGCCGTAGACATCAATGTCTTAAAATTTAGCGTATATAAAGGTTCGGATGGCCGGAAACCAAATTTGCACGTGGCTACGTATGTATTTTTCAGTATTTTCATCACGAAATAAAAAAATATTTCATACCAAATAACACAAAAACTTGCGAACATGTACATTTAACATTGAACAAAAATATTGGTTACAGGGAATACATAGAAAACATTAAATGCGTCTCGCTTTACATGTCTAGTTCTACATTTTCGTGACAAAATAAATTTATTCTATGTTGCATGAATACTGACAGACGGGGAGAATTTCGAGAGAAATATCTAACTTACCTACCAAGCCCCAGCCAGCGGCAGCCTCCGTCTGGTGGTCGTCGCTATGACACAGGGAACAATAAAAGGGGGAGAAAATTCAATTTATTATTTAATTTTTTACATAAAATAAATACGTTCATAAGGTAGGGGGTATTCGGTGGTAGGCAATGCTAATGAAAAAAGGGGACAAAAACAAAAAAGAAAGGTCTACAACACCCGGTATTCCCAGGCGGTCACCCATCCAAGTACTAACCGGGCTCGACGCTGCTTAACTTCGGTGATCGGACGAGAACCGGTGTTTTCAGCGTGATATGGCCGTAGACATCAATGTCTTAAAATTTAGCGTATATAAAGGTTCGGATGGCCGGAAACCAAATTTGCACGTGGCTACGTATGTATTTTTCAGTATTTTCATCACGAAATAAAAAAATATTTCATACCAAATAACACAAAAACTTGCGAACATGTACATTTAACATTGAACAAAAATATTGGTTACAGGGAATACATAGAAAACATTAAATGCGTCTCGCTTTACATGTCTAGTTCTACATTTTCGTGACAAAATAAATTTATTCTATGTTGCATGAATACTGACAGACGGGGAGAATTTCGAGAGAAATATCTAACTTACCTACCAAGCCCCAGCCAGCGGCAGCCTCCGTCTGGTGGTCGTCGCTATGACACAGGGAACAATAAAAGGGGGAGAAAATTCAATTTATTATTTAATTTTTTACATAAAATAAATACGTTCATAAGGTAGGGGGTATTCGGTGGTAGGCAATGCTAATGAAAAAAGGGGACAAAAACAAAAAAGAAAGGTCTACAACACCCGGTATTCCCAGGCGGTCACCCATCCAAGTACTAACCGGGCTCGACGGATACTAGTCAACTCGTACCTCGACCAACTCGTACCCTACCAACTCGTACCTTTACCAACTCGTACCTTTGCATTATATGGTAGAATGAAAAAGGACACAATATAATAAATGGCTGAAATTATGTTAAACTAAAAATATAAACTTTTAATATTTATTATTATTTATTAATGTGTGGCTTTGGATTTTTTTGAGTAAAAACTTGAAATTATAAAGTACATAAGAAAAATAAGCGGTCGTTATTAAAGGACAATTAAATATAATAATTGGATCCCTTTCTTTGTAATTAATTGTTGAAAAAGCGTAATCTGTTTGCAAACTGGAAAATGCAAATTTTGACTAAAAACTTAAAATTATTAAGTACACAAGAAAAATATGCGGTCGTGATTATAGGACAATTAAAAATAATAATGGGATCCTTTTCTTTGTAATTAATTGTTTAAAAAAAGTGTAATCTGTTCGCAAACTGTAAAATATTTGTAAAAATGAGTCTAATATACAACATATATTATTATTATTATTATTATTATTATTATTATTATTATTATTATTAAGGCTTTCCACTTTCCAGTGGAAAGCCTTCTTGTTATTCTTCTGTTTCTTATTATTATTATTATTATTATTATTATTATTCTTATTTTTTTCCGCCAAGTTTTCTTTTCCCATTATAAATTTTGTTTCGCGACATGTCGTAAAGACATTTTGTACTATGGATGTATAAGACATTACGCTTTCGCAGTTGACCCTGTCACACCGAACACTTGTTCTTTACGGAGTTATCTCCCCTGTTACAGAAAAGCTTGTGTGCAGATAAACTATGAAACCGTAAAAGATTTCGCAATAAAAGTTGTTGCAAAATGGTCAGCTATGGATTGCGACAATTTGTTACATATCGCGCAAAGTATTTTGACGACTCCTTGTAGGAGTTATTTCCCCTTATTTATTGGAAGTAAAATTTGTACCATTGTAACTCATGAACCAGAGGTGATATAGACTAGATATTTCACAGTTGGTCATCATTGACCTTGACCTTGTTCTAATTTTTGACCCTTGGTTGTGTGCAGATCTCCTCCTTTACTATAATAGATAGAGAACTGAAACCTTTACCAAAATGTGTATCATATTGAGATCTTGAATCGTCACTTTTTTTATTTGACATTTTTATAAGAGTTATCTCCCCTAGACCAATAAAATGTATTGTGAATTGCATTATATCACTGTATCTCAGTAACTATAACAGATATATATATGAAACCTTATATCATTGGTCATCATTGACCTTGACCTTGAAAATGGACACAAGGTCAAAGGTCAAGGTCACGTTTGAAATTTTGGCATTGTCTTGTCATCGCTATTACTTTGAAACGGTAAAAGATAGGCTATAAGTTATAATGGATAAAATGTTGGTCTCATAAAGGCGCAACATTTTTCTATTCAGAGGGAAAGGATCCGGCTTCATCTTATAGGAGTTATCCCCCATTACAACCATTGATATGTAGTTTTTCATTAATTACTTATCAACTATTGATAGTAGAGGCATGGGGTCTTCACTATGGATCATTAGGACCCTTGACCTTGAAAACAAATACAAGGTCAAAGGTCAAGGTCATTTTCTAATTTTTTGTATATATTATAAGTAGTCATATCTTAATGACTTTAAGAGATATTGGCATAAAATCTTCAATGTTGATCACTGTTGACCTTCAGCATGGTCAAGGTCATGCTGTAAAAGTCAAGGTCAAAGTCCTTTATAAATGTTTTTCATGGTACTATGTATTTTGAATGGCTTCTTCTTTTAATGCTATTGCCTATAAGTAATATTTACGTAGATTAAAAGATCAGTTGTCAAGGTCATTCAAGTTTTCTTACGTCCCATTTAATGACCTTTCTTATTTTTAAAGATATCTAAATAGTTTTTTAATAATTTTTGTTCTTATTAATTGCTATAGACAAATTACGTATGTTTCTTAGCTTTTTGGTTTCAAGGTCATTTATTTAAGGTCTTCTTTTGAAGTGGAAAGCCTATTAATCGTTCTTTAGAACGATTGAACCTATATTTATTATTATTATTATTATTATTATTATTATTATTATTAACGTACTAAATTTACTATATTTATTTGTTATCTAATATACAACATATATTTTTAATAACGTACTAAATTTACTATATTAAATGCAAAGGTACGAGTTGGTAGAGGTACGAGTTGGTAGGGTACGAGTTGGTCGAGGTACGAGTTGACCTGCACCCGGCTCGACGCTGCTTAACTTCGGTGATCGGACGAGAACCGGTGTTTTCAGCGTGATATGGCCGTAGACATCAATGTCTTAAAATTTAGCGTATATAAAGGTTCGGATGGCCGGAAACCAAATTTGCACGTGGCTACGTATGTATTTTTCAGTATTTTCATCACGAAATAAAAAAATATTTCATACCAAATAACACAAAAACTTGCGAACATGTACATTTAACATTGAACAAAAATATTGGTTACAGGGAATACATAGAAAACATTAAATGCGTCTCGCTTTACATGTCTAGTTCTACATTTTCGTGACAAAATAAATTTATTCTATGTTGCATGAATACTGACAGACGGGGAGAATTTCGAGAGAAATATCTAACTTACCTACCAAGCCCCAGCCAG
This sequence comes from Limnoperna fortunei, assembly GCA_944474755.1. Classification (NCBI taxonomy): domain Eukaryota; kingdom Metazoa; phylum Mollusca; class Bivalvia; order Mytilida; family Modiolidae; genus Limnoperna; species Limnoperna fortunei. The sequence goes on from OX104113.1 coordinate 46,828,336, forward strand.
CGGCAGCCTCCGTCTGGTGGTCGTCGCTATGACACAGGGAACAATAAAAGGGGGAGAAAATTCAATTTATTATTTAATTTTTTACATAAAATAAATACGTTCATAAGGTAGGGGGTATTCGGTGGTAGGCAATGCTAATGAAAAAAGGGGACAAAAACAAAAAAGAAAGGTCTACAACACCCGGTATTCCCAGGCGGTCACCCATCCAAGTACTAACCGGGCTCGACGCTGCTTAACTTCGGTGATCGGACGAGAACCGGTGTTTTCAGCGTGATATGGCCGTAGACATCAATGTCTTAAAATTTAGCGTATATAAAGGTTCGGATGGCCGGAAACCAAATTTGCACGTGGCTACGTATGTATTTTTCAGTATTTTCATCACGAAATAAAAAAATATTTCATACCAAATAACACAAAAACTTGCGAACATGTACATTTAACATTGAACAAAAATATTGGTTACAGGGAATACATAGAAAACATTAAATGCGTCTCGCTTTACATGTCTAGTTCTACATTTTCGTGACAAAATAAATTTATTCTATGTTGCATGAATACTGACAGACGGGGAGAATTTCGAGAGAAATATCTAACTTACCTACCAAGCCCCAGCCAGCGGCAGCCTCCGTCTGGTGGTCGTCGCTATGACACAGGGAACAATAAAAGGGGGAGAAAATTCAATTTATTATTTAATTTTTTACATAAAATAAATACGTTCATAAGGTAGGGGGTATTCGGTGGTAGGCAATGCTAATGAAAAAAGGGGACAAAAACAAAAAAGAAAGGTCTACAACACCCGGTATTCCCAGGCGGTCACCCATCCAAGTACTAACCGGGCTCGACGGATACTAGTCAACTCGTACCTCGACCAACTCGTACCCTACCAACTCGTACCTTTACCAACTCGTACCTTTGCATTATATGGTAGAATGAAAAAGGACACAATATAATAAATGGCTGAAATTATGTTAAACTAAAAATATAAACTTTTAATATTTATTATTATTTATTAATATGTGGCTTTGGATTTTTTTGAGTAAAAACTTGAAATTATAAAGTACATAAGAAAAATAAGCGGTCGTTATTAAAGGACAATTAAATATAATAATTGGATCCCTTTCTTTGTAATTAATTGTTGAAAAAGCGTAATCTGTTTGCAAACTGGAAAATGCAAATTTTGACTAAAAACTTAAAATTATTAAGTACACAAGAAAAATATGCGGTCGTGATTATAGGACAATTAAAAATAATAATGGGATCCTTTTCTTTGTAATTAATTGTTTAAAAAAAGTGTAATCTGTTCGCAAACTGTAAAATATTTGTAAAAATGAGTCTAATATACAACATATATTATTATTATTATTATTATTATTATTATTATTATTATTATTATTAAGGCTTTCCACTTTCCAGTGGAAAGCCTTCTTGTTATTCTTCTGTTTCTTATTATTATTATTATTATTATTATTATTATTCTTATTTTTTTCCGCCAAGTTTTCTTTTCCCATTATAAATTTTGTTTCGCGACATGTCGTAAAGACATTTTGTACTATGGATGTATAAGACATTACGCTTTCGCAGTTGACCCTGTCACACCGAACACTTGTTCTTTACGGAGTTATTTTTCCCGTGTTACAGAAAAGCTTGTGTGCAGATAAACTATGAAACCGTAAAAGATTTCGCAATAAAAGTTGTTGCAAAATGGTCAGCTATGGATTGCGACAATTTGTTACATATCGCGCAAAGTATTTTGACGACTCCTTGTAGGAGTTATTTCCCCTTATTTATTGGAAGTAAAATTTGTACCATTGTAACTCATGAACCAGAGGTGATATAGACTAGATATTTCACAGTTGGTCATCATTGACCTTGACCTTGTTCTAATTTTTGACCCTTGGTTGTGTGCAGATCTCCTCCTTTACTATAATAGATAGAGAACTGAAACCTTTACCAAAATGTGTATCATATTGAGATCTTGAATCGTCACTTTTTTTATTTGACATTTTTATAAGAGTTATCTCCCCTAGACCAATAAAATGTATTGTGAATTGCATTATATCACTGTATCTCAGTAACTATAACAGATATATATATGAAACCTTATATCATTGGTCATCATTGACCTTGACCTTGAAAATGGACACAAGGTCAAAGGTCAAGGTCACGTTTGAAATTTTGGCATTGTCTTGTCATCGCTATTACTTTGAAACGGTAAAAGATAGGCTATAAGTTATAATGGATAAAATGTTGGTCTCATAAAGGCGCAACATTTTTCTATTCAGAGGGAAAGGATCCGGCTTCATCTTATAGGAGTTATCCCCCATTACAACCATTGATATGTAGTTTTTCATTAATTACTTATCAACTATTGATAGTAGAGGCATGGGGTCTTCACTATGGATCATTAGGACCCTTGACCTTGAAAACAAATACAAGGTCAAAGGTCAAGGTCATTTTCTAATTTTTTGTATATATTATAAGTAGTCATATCTTAATGACTTTAAGAGATATTGGCATAAAATCTTCAATGTTGATCACTGTTGACCTTCAGCATGGTCAAGGTCATGCTGTAAAAGTCAAGGTCAAAGTCCTTTATAAATGTTTTTCATGGTACTATGTATTTTGAATGGCTTCTTCTTTTAATGCTATTGCCTATAAGTAATATTTACGTAGATTAAAAGATCAGTTGTCAAGGTCATTCAAGTTTTCTTACGTCCCATTTAATGACCTTTCTTATTTTTAAAGATATCTAAATAGTTTTTTAATAATTTTTGTTCTTATTAATTGCTATAGACAAATTACGTATGTTTCTTAGCTTTTTGGTTTCAAGGTCATTTATTTAAGGTCTTCTTTTGAAGTGGAAAGCCTATTAATCGTTCTTTAGAACGATTGAACCTATATTTATTATTATTATTATTATTATTATTATTATTATTATTAACGTACTAAATTTACTATATTTATTTGTTATCTAATATACAACATATATTTTTAATAACGTACTAAATTTACTATATTAAATGCAAAGGTACGAGTTGGTAGAGGTACGAGTTGGTAGGGTACGAGTTGGTCGAGGTACGAGTTGACCTGCACCCGGCTCGACGCTGCTTAACTTCGGTGATCGGACGAGAACCGGTGTTTTCAGCGTGATATGGCCGTAGACATCAATGTCTTAAAATTTAGCGTATATAAAGGTTCGGATGGCCGGAAACCAAATTTGCACGTGGCTACGTATGTATTTTTCAGTATTTTCATCACGAAATAAAAAAATATTTCATACCAAATAACACAAAAACTTGCGAACATGTACATTTAACATTGAACAAAAATATTGGTTACAGGGAATACATAGAAAACATTAAATGCGTCTCGCTTTACATGTCTAGTTCTACATTTTCGTGACAAAATAAATTTATTCTATGTTGCATGAATACTGACAGACGGGGAGAATTTCGAGAGAAATATCTAACTTACCTACCAAGCCCCAGCCAGCGGCAGCCTCCGTCTGGTGGTCGTCGCTATGACACAGGGAACAATAAAAGGGGGAGAAAATTCAATTTATTATTTAATTTTTTACATAAAATAAATACGTTCATAAGGTAGGGGGTATTCGGTGGTAGGCAATGCTAATGAAAAAAGGGGACAAAAACAAAAAAGAAAGGTCTACAACACCCGGTATTCCCAGGCGGTCACCCATCCAAGTACTAACCGGGCTCGACGCTGCTTAACTTCGGTGATCGGACGAGAACCGGTGTTTTCAGCGTGATATGGCCGTAGACATCAATGTCTTAAAATTTAGCGTATATAAAGGTTCGGATGGCCGGAAACCAAATTTGCACGTGGCTACGTATGTATTTTTCAGTATTTTCATCACGAAATAAAAAAATATTTCATACCAAATAACACAAAAACTTGCGAACATGTACATTTAACATTGAACAAAAATATTGGTTACAGGGAATACATAGAAAACATTAAATGCGTCTCGCTTTACATGTCTAGTTCTACATTTTCGTGACAAAATAAATTTATTCTATGTTGCATGAATACTGACAGACGGGGAGAATTTCGAGAGAAATATCTAACTTACCTACCAAGCCCCAGCCAGCGGCAGCCTCCGTCTGGTGGTCGTCGCTATGACACAGGGAACAATAAAAGGGGGAGAAAATTCAATTTATTATTTAATTTTTTACATAAAATAAATACGTTCATAAGGTAGGGGGTATTCGGTGGTAGGCAATGCTAATGAAAAAAGGGGACAAAAACAAAAAAGAAAGGTCTACAACACCCGGTATTCCCAGGCGGTCACCCATCCAAGTACTAACCGGGCTCGACGCTGCTTAACTTCGGTGATCGGACGAGAACCGGTGTTTTCAGCGTGATATGGCCGTAGACATCAATGTCTTAAAATTTAGCGTATATAAAGGTTCGGATGGCCGGAAACCAAATTTGCACGTGGCTACGTATGTATTTTTCAGTATTTTCATCACGAAATAAAAAAATATTTCATACCAAATAACACAAAAACTTGCGAACATGTACATTTAACATTGAACAAAAATATTGGTTACAGGGAATACATAGAAAACATTAAATGCGTCTCGCTTTACATGTCTAGTTCTACATTTTCGTGACAAAATAAATTTATTCTATGTTGCATGAATACTGACAGACGGGGAGAATTTCGAGAGAAATATCTAACTTACCTACCAAGCCCCAGCCAGCGGCAGCCTCCGTCTGGTGGTCGTCGCTATGACACAGGGAACAATAAAAGGGGGAGAAAATTCAATTTATTATTTAATTTTTTACATAAAATAAATACGTTCATAAGGTAGGGGGTATTCGGTGGTAGGCAATGCTAATGAAAAAAGGGGACAAAAACAAAAAAGAAAGGTCTACAACACCCGGTATTCCCAGGCGGTCACCCATCCAAGTACTAACCGGGCTCGACGCTGCTTAACTTCGGTGATCGGACGAGAACCGGTGTTTTCAGCGTGATATGGCCGTAGACATCAATGTCTTAAAATTTAGCGTATATAAAGGTTCGGATGGCCGGAAACCAAATTTGCACGTGGCTACGTATGTATTTTTCAGTATTTTCATCACGAAATAAAAAAATATTTCATACCAAATAACACAAAAACTTGCGAACATGTACATTTAACATTGAACAAAAATATTGGTTACAGGGAATACATAGAAAACATTAAATGCGTCTCGCTTTACATGTCTAGTTCTACATTTTCGTGACAAAATAAATTTATTCTATGTTGCATGAATACTGACAGACGGGGAGAATTTCGAGAGAAATATCTAACTTACCTACCAAGCCCCAGCCAGCGGCAGCCTCCGTCTGGTGGTCGTCGCTATGACACAGGGAACAATAAAAGGGGGAGAAAATTCAATTTATTATTTAATTTTTTACATAAAATAAATACGTTCATAAGGTAGGGGGTATTCGGTGGTAGGCAATGCTAATGAAAAAAGGGGACAAAAACAAAAAAGAAAGGTCTACAACACCCGGTATTCCCAGGCGGTCACCCATCCAAGTACTAACCGGGCTCGACGCTGCTTAACTTCGGTGATCGGACGAGAACCGGTGTTTTCAGCGTGATATGGCCGTAGACATCAATGTCTTAAAATTTAGCGTATATAAAGGTTCGGATGGCCGGAAACCAAATTTGCACGTGGCTACGTATGTATTTTTCAGTATTTTCATCACGAAATAAAAAAATATTTCATACCAAATAACACAAAAACTTGCGAACATGTACATTTAACATTGAACAAAAATATTGGTTACAGGGAATACATAGAAAACATTAAATGCGTCTCGCTTTACATGTCTAGTTCTACATTTTCGTGACAAAATAAATTTATTCTATGTTGCATGAATACTGACAGACGGGGAGAATTTCGAGAGAAATATCTAACTTACCTACCAAGCCCCAGCCAGCGGCAGCCTCCGTCTGGTGGTCGTCGCTATGACACAGGGAACAATAAAAGGGGGAGAAAATTCAATTTATTATTTAATTTTTTACATAAAATAAATACGTTCATAAGGTAGGGGGTATTCGGTGGTAGGCAATGCTAATGAAAAAAGGGGACAAAAACAAAAAAGAAAGGTCTACAACACCCGGTATTCCCAGGCGGTCACCCATCCAAGTACTAACCGGGCTCGACGCTGCTTAACTTCGGTGATCGGACGAGAACCGGTGTTTTCAGCGTGATATGGCCGTAGACATCAATGTCTTAAAATTTAGCGTATATAAAGGTTCGGATGGCCGGAAACCAAATTTGCACGTGGCTACGTATGTATTTTTCAGTATTTTCATCACGAAATAAAAAAATATTTCATACCAAATAACACAAAAACTTGCGAACATGTACATTTAACATTGAACAAAAATATTGGTTACAGGGAATACATAGAAAACATTAAATGCGTCTCGCTTTACATGTCTAGTTCTACATTTTCGTGACAAAATAAATTTATTCTATGTTGCATGAATACTGACAGACGGGGAGAATTTCGAGAGAAATATCTAACTTACCTACCAAGCCCCAGCCAGCGGCAGCCTCCGTCTGGTGGTCGTCGCTATGACACAGGGAACAATAAAAGGGGGAGAAAATTCAATTTATTATTTAATTTTTTACATAAAATAAATACGTTCATAAGGTAGGGGGTATTCGGTGGTAGGCAATGCTAATGAAAAAAGGGGACAAAAACAAAAAAGAAAGGTCTACAACACCCGGTATTCCCAGGCGGTCACCCATCCAAGTACTAACCGGGCTCGACGCTGCTTAACTTCGGTGATCGGACGAGAACCGGTGTTTTCAGCGTGATATGGCCGTAGACATCAATGTCTTAAAATTTAGCGTATATAAAGGTTCGGATGGCCGGAAACCAAATTTGCACGTGGCTACGTATGTATTTTTCAGTATTTTCATCACGAAATAAAAAAATATTTCATACCAAATAACACAAAAACTTGCGAACATGTACATTTAACATTGAACAAAAATATTGGTTACAGGGAATACATAGAAAACATTAAATGCGTCTCGCTTTACATGTCTAGTTCTACATTTTCGTGACAAAATAAATTTATTCTATGTTGCATGAATACTGACAGACGGGGAGAATTTCGAGAGAAATATCTAACTTACCTACCAAGCCCCAGCCAGCGGCAGCCTCCGTCTGGTGGTCGTCGCTATGACACAGGGAACAATAAAAGGGGGAGAAAATTCAATTTATTATTTAATTTTTTACATAAAATAAATACGTTCATAAGGTAGGGGGTATTCGGTGGTAGGCAATGCTAATGAAAAAAGGGGACAAAAACAAAAAAGAAAGGTCTACAACACCCGGTATTCCCAGGCGGTCACCCATCCAAGTACTAACCGGGCTCGACGCTGCTTAACTTCGGTGATCGGACGAGAACCGGTGTTTTCAGCGTGATATGGCCGTAGACATCAATGTCTTAAAATTTAGCGTATATAAAGGTTCGGATGGCCGGAAACCAAATTTGCACGTGGCTACGTATGTATTTTTCAGTATTTTCATCACGAAATAAAAAAATATTTCATACCAAATAACACAAAAACTTGCGAACATGTACATTTAACATTGAACAAAAATATTGGTTACAGGGAATACATAGAAAACATTAAATGCGTCTCGCTTTACATGTCTAGTTCTACATTTTCGTGACAAAATAAATTTATTCTATGTTGCATGAATACTGACAGACGGGGAGAATTTCGAGAGAAATATCTAACTTACCTACCAAGCCCCAGCCAGCGGCAGCCTCCGTCTGGTGGTCGTCGCTATGACACAGGGAACAATAAAAGGGGGAGAAAATTCAATTTATTATTTAATTTTTTACATAAAATAAATACGTTCATAAGGTAGGGGGTATTCGGTGGTAGGCAATGCTAATGAAAAAAGGGGACAAAAACAAAAAAGAAAGGTCTACAACACCCGGTATTCCCAGGCGGTCACCCATCCAAGTACTAACCGGGCTCGACGCTGCTTAACTTCGGTGATCGGACGAGAACCGGTGTTTTCAGCGTGATATGGCCGTAGACATCAATGTCTTAAAATTTAGCGTATATAAAGGTTCGGATGGCCGGAAACCAAATTTGCACGTGGCTACGTATGTATTTTTCAGTATTTTCATCACGAAATAAAAAAATATTTCATACCAAATAACACAAAAACTTGCGAACATGTACATTTAACATTGAACAAAAATATTGGTTACAGGGAATACATAGAAAACATTAAATGCGTCTCGCTTTACATGTCTAGTTCTACATTTTCGTGACAAAATAAATTTATTCTATGTTGCATGAATACTGACAGACGGGGAGAATTTCGAGAGAAATATCTAACTTACCTACCAAGCCCCAGCCAGCGGCAGCCTCCGTCTGGTGGTCGTCGCTATGACACAGGGAACAATAAAAGGGGGAGAAAATTCAATTTATTATTTAATTTTTTACATAAAATAAATACGTTCATAAGGTAGGGGGTATTCGGTGGTAGGCAATGCTAATGAAAAAAGGGGACAAAAACAAAAAAGAAAGGTCTACAACACCCGGTATTCCCAGGCGGTCACCCATCCAAGTACTAACCGGGCTCGACGCTGCTTAACTTCGGTGATCGGACGAGAACCGGTGTTTTCAGCGTGATATGGCCGTAGACATCAATGTCTTAAAATTTAGCGTATATAAAGGTTCGGATGGCCGGAAACCAAATTTGCACGTGGCTACGTATGTATTTTTCAGTATTTTCATCACGAAATAAAAAAATATTTCATACCAAATAACACAAAAACTTGCGAACATGTACATTTAACATTGAACAAAAATATTGGTTACAGGGAATACATAGAAAACATTAAATGCGTCTCGCTTTACATGTCTAGTTCTACATTTTCGTGACAAAATAAATTTATTCTATGTTGCATGAATACTGACAGACGGGGAGAATTTCGAGAGAAATATCTAACTTACCTACCAAGCCCCAGCCAGCGGCAGCCTCCGTCTGGTGGTCGTCGCTATGACACAGGGAACAATAAAAGGGGGAGAAAATTCAATTTATTATTTAATTTTTTACATAAAATAAATACGTTCATAAGGTAGGGGGTATTCGGTGGTAGGCAATGCTAATGAAAAAAGGGGACAAAAACAAAAAAGAAAGGTCTACAACACCCGGTATTCCCAGGCGGTCACCCATCCAAGTACTAACCGGGCTCGACGCTGCTTAACTTCGGTGATCGGACGAGAACCGGTGTTTTCAGCGTGATATGGCCGTAGACATCAATGTCTTAAAATTTAGCGTATATAAAGGTTCGGATGGCCGGAAACCAAATTTGCACGTGGCTACGTATGTATTTTTCAGTATTTTCATCACGAAATAAAAAAATATTTCATACCAAATAACACAAAAACTTGCGAACATGTACATTTAACATTGAACAAAAATATTGGTTACAGGGAATACATAGAAAACATTAAATGCGTCTCGCTTTACATGTCTAGTTCTACATTTTCGTGACAAAATAAATTTATTCTATGTTGCATGAATACTGACAGACGGGGAGAATTTCGAGAGAAATATCTAACTTACCTACCAAGCCCCAGCCAGCGGCAGCCTCCGTCTGGTGGTCGTCGCTATGACACAGGGAACAATAAAAGGGGGAGAAAATTCAATTTATTATTTAATTTTTTACATAAAATAAATACGTTCATAAGGTAGGGGGTATTCGGTGGTAGGCAATGCTAATGAAAAAAGGGGACAAAAACAAAAAAGAAAGGTCTACAACACCCGGTATTCCCAGGCGGTCACCCATCCAAGTACTAACCGGGCTCGACGCTGCTTAACTTCGGTGATCGGACGAGAACCGGTGTTTTCAGCGTGATATGGCCGTAGACATCAATGTCTTAAAATTTAGCGTATATAAAGGTTCGGATGGCCGGAAACCAAATTTGCACGTGGCTACGTATGTATTTTTCAGTATTTTCATCACGAAATAAAAAAATATTTCATACCAAATAACACAAAAACTTGCGAACATGTACATTTAACATTGAACAAAAATATTGGTTACAGGGAATACATAGAAAACATTAAATGCGTCTCGCTTTACATGTCTAGTTCTACATTTTCGTGACAAAATAAATTTATTCTATGTTGCATGAATACTGACAGACGGGGAGAATTTCGAGAGAAATATCTAACTTACCTACCAAGCCCCAGCCAGCGGCAGCCTCCGTCTGGTGGTCGTCGCTATGACACAGGGAACAATAAAAGGGGGAGAAAATTCAATTTATTATTTAATTTTTTACATAAAATAAATACGTTCATAAGGTAGGGGGTATTCGGTGGTAGGCAATGCTAATGAAAAAAGGGGACAAAAACAAAAAAGAAAGGTCTACAACACCCGGTATTCCCAGGCGGTCACCCATCCAAGTACTAACCGGGCTCGACGCTGCTTAACTTCGGTGATCGGACGAGAACCGGTGTTTTCAGCGTGATATGGCCGTAGACATCAATGTCTTAAAATTTAGCGTATATAAAGGTTCGGATGGCCGGAAACCAAATTTGCACGTGGCTACGTATGTATTTTTCAGTATTTTCATCACGAAATAAAAAAATATTTCATACCAAATAACACAAAAACTTGCGAACATGTACATTTAACATTGAACAAAAATATTGGTTACAGGGAATACATAGAAAACATTAAATGCGTCTCGCTTTACATGTCTAGTTCTACATTTTCGTGACAAAATAAATTTATTCTATGTTGCATGAATACTGACAGACGGGGAGAATTTCGAGAGAAATATCTAACTTACCTACCAAGCCCCAGCCAGCGGCAGCCTCCGTCTGGTGGTCGTCGCTATGACACAGGGAACAATAAAAGGGGGAGAAAATTCAATTTATTATTTAATTTTTTACATAAAATAAATACGTTCATAAGGTAGGGGGTATTCGGTGGTAGGCAATGCTAATGAAAAAAGGGGACAAAAACAAAAAAGAAAGGTCTACAACACCCGGTATTCCCAGGCGGTCACCCATCCAAGTACTAACCGGGCTCGACGCTGCTTAACTTCGGTGATCGGACGAGAACCGGTGTTTTCAGCGTGATATGGCCGTAGACATCAATGTCTTAAAATTTAGCGTATATAAAGGTTCGGATGGCCGGAAACCAAATTTGCACGTGGCTACGTATGTATTTTTCAGTATTTTCATCACGAAATAAAAAAATATTTCATACCAAATAACACAAAAACTTGCGAACATGTACATTTAACATTGAACAAAAATATTGGTTACAGGGAATACATAGAAAACATTAAATGCGTCTCGCTTTACATGTCTAGTTCTACATTTTCGTGACAAAATAAATTTATTCTATGTTGCATGAATACTGACAGACGGGGAGAATTTCGAGAGAAATATCTAACTTACCTACCAAGCCCCAGCCAGCGGCAGCCTCCGTCTGGTGGTCGTCGCTATGACACAGGGAACAATAAAAGGGGGAGAAAATTCAATTTATTATTTAATTTTTTACATAAAATAAATACGTTCATAAGGTAGGGGGTATTCGGTGGTAGGCAATGCTAATGAAAAAAGGGGACAAAAACAAAAAAGAAAGGTCTACAACACCCGGTATTCCCAGGCGGTCACCCATCCAAGTACTAACCGGGCTCGACGCTGCTTAACTTCGGTGATCGGACGAGAACCGGTGTTTTCAGCGTGATATGGCCGTAGACATCAATGTCTTAAAATTTAGCGTATATAAAGGTTCGGATGGCCGGAAACCAAATTTGCACGTGGCTACGTATGTATTTTTCAGTATTTTCATCACGAAATAAAAAAATATTTCATACCAAATAACACAAAAACTTGCGAACATGTACATTTAACATTGAACAAAAATATTGGTTACAGGGAATACATAGAAAACATTAAATGCGTCTCGCTTTACATGTCTAGTTCTACATTTTCGTGACAAAATAAATTTATTCTATGTTGCATGAATACTGACAGACGGGGAGAATTTCGAGAGAAATATCTAACTTACCTACCAAGCCCCAGCCAGCGGCAGCCTCCGTCTGGTGGTCGTCGCTATGACACAGGGAACAATAAAAGGGGGAGAAAATTCAATTTATTATTTAATTTTTTACATAAAATAAATACGTTCATAAGGTAGGGGGTATTCGGTGGTAGGCAATGCTAATGAAAAAAGGGGACAAAAACAAAAAAGAAAGGTCTACAACACCCGGTATTCCCAGGCGGTCACCCATCCAAGTACTAACCGGGCTCGACGCTGCTTAACTTCGGTGATCGGACGAGAACCGGTGTTTTCAGCGTGATATGGCCGTAGACATCAATGTCTTAAAATTTAGCGTATATAAAGGTTCGGATGGCCGGAAACCAAATTTGCACGTGGCTACGTATGTATTTTTCAGTATTTTCATCACGAAATAAAAAAATATTTCATACCAAATAACACAAAAACTTGCGAACATGTACATTTAACATTGAACAAAAATATTGGTTACAGGGAATACATAGAAAACATTAAATGCGTCTCGCTTTACATGTCTAGTTCTACATTTTCGTGACAAAATAAATTTATTCTATGTTGCATGAATACTGACAGACGGGGAGAATTTCGAGAGAAATATCTAACTTACCTACCAAGCCCCAGCCAGCGGCAGCCTCCGTCTGGTGGTCGTCGCTATGACACAGGGAACAATAAAAGGGGGAGAAAATTCAATTTATTATTTAATTTTTTACATAAAATAAATACGTTCATAAGGTAGGGGGTATTCGGTGGTAGGCAATGCTAATGAAAAAAGGGGACAAAAACAAAAAAGAAAGGTCTACAACACCCGGTATTCCCAGGCGGTCACCCATCCAAGTACTAACCGGGCTCGACGCTGCTTAACTTCGGTGATCGGACGAGAACCGGTGTTTTCAGCGTGATATGGCCGTAGACATCAATGTCTTAAAATTTAGCGTATATAAAGGTTCGGATGGCCGGAAACCAAATTTGCACGTGGCTACGTATGTATTTTTCAGTATTTTCATCACGAAATAAAAAAATATTTCATACCAAATAACACAAAAACTTGCGAACATGTACATTTAACATTGAACAAAAATATTGGTTACAGGGAATACATAGAAAACATTAAATGCGTCTCGCTTTACATGTCTAGTTCTACATTTTCGTGACAAAATAAATTTATTCTATGTTGCATGAATACTGACAGACGGGGAGAATTTCGAGAGAAATATCTAACTTACCTACCAAGCCCCAGCCAGCGGCAGCCTCCGTCTGGTGGTCGTCGCTATGACACAGGGAACAATAAAAGGGGGAGAAAATTCAATTTATTATTTAATTTTTTACATAAAATAAATACGTTCATAAGGTAGGGGGTATTCGGTGGTAGGCAATGCTAATGAAAAAAGGGGACAAAAACAAAAAAGAAAGGTCTACAACACCCGGTATTCCCAGGCGGTCACCCATCCAAGTACTAACCGGGCTCGACGCTGCTTAACTTCGGTGATCGGACGAGAACCGGTGTTTTCAGCGTGATATGGCCGTAGACATCAATGTCTTAAAATTTAGCGTATATAAAGGTTCGGATGGCCGGAAACCAAATTTGCACGTGGCTACGTATGTATTTTTCAGTATTTTCATCACGAAATAAAAAAATATTTCATACCAAATAACACAAAAACTTGCGAACATGTACATTTAACATTGAACAAAAATATTGGTTACAGGGAATACATAGAAAACATTAAATGCGTCTCGCTTTACATGTCTAGTTCTACATTTTCGTGACAAAATAAATTTATTCTATGTTGCATGAATACTGACAGACGGGGAGAATTTCGAGAGAAATATCTAACTTACCTACCAAGCCCCAGCCAGCGGCAGCCTCCGTCTGGTGGTCGTCGCTATGACACAGGGAACAATAAAAGGGGGAGAAAATTCAATTTATTATTTAATTTTTTACATAAAATAAATACGTTCATAAGGTAGGGGGTATTCGGTGGTAGGCAATGCTAATGAAAAAAGGGGACAAAAACAAAAAAGAAAGGTCTACAACACCCGGTATTCCCAGGCGGTCACCCATCCAAGTACTAACCGGGCTCGACGCTGCTTAACTTCGGTGATCGGACGAGAACCGGTGTTTTCAGCGTGATATGGCCGTAGACATCAATGTCTTAAAATTTAGCGTATATAAAGGTTCGGATGGCCGGAAACCAAATTTGCACGTGGCTACGTATGTATTTTTCAGTATTTTCATCACGAAATAAAAAAATATTTCATACCAAATAACACAAAAACTTGCGAACATGTACATTTAACATTGAACAAAAATATTGGTTACAGGGAATACATAGAAAACATTAAATGCGTCTCGCTTTACATGTCTAGTTCTACATTTTCGTGACAAAATAAATTTATTCTATGTTGCATGAATACTGACAGACGGGGAGAATTTCGAGAGAAATATCTAACTTACCTACCAAGCCCCAGCCAGCGGCAGCCTCCGTCTGGTGGTCGTCGCTATGACACAGGGAACAATAAAAGGGGGAGAAAATTCAATTTATTATTTAATTTTTTACATAAAATAAATACGTTCATAAGGTAGGGGGTATTCGGTGGTAGGCAATGCTAATGAAAAAAGGGGACAAAAACAAAAAAGAAAGGTCTACAACACCCGGTATTCCCAGGCGGTCACCCATCCAAGTACTAACCGGGCTCGACGCTGCTTAACTTCGGTGATCGGACGAGAACCGGTGTTTTCAGCGTGATATGGCCGTAGACATCAATGTCTTAAAATTTAGCGTATATAAAGGTTCGGATGGCCGGAAACCAAATTTGCACGTGGCTACGTATGTATTTTTCAGTATTTTCATCACGAAATAAAAAAATATTTCATACCAAATAACACAAAAACTTGCGAACATGTACATTTAACATTGAACAAAAATATTGGTTACAGGGAATACATAGAAAACATTAAATGCGTCTCGCTTTACATGTCTAGTTCTACATTTTCGTGACAAAATAAATTTATTCTATGTTGCATGAATACTGACAGACGGGGAGAATTTCGAGAGAAATATCTAACTTACCTACCAAGCCCCAGCCAGCGGCAGCCTCCGTCTGGTGGTCGTCGCTATGACACAGGGAACAATAAAAGGGGGAGAAAATTCAATTTATTATTTAATTTTTTACATAAAATAAATACGTTCATAAGGTAGGGGGTATTCGGTGGTAGGCAATGCTAATGAAAAAAGGGGACAAAAACAAAAAAGAAAGGTCTACAACACCCGGTATTCCCAGGCGGTCACCCATCCAAGTACTAACCGGGCTCGACGCTGCTTAACTTCGGTGATCGGACGAGAACCGGTGTTTTCAGCGTGATATGGCCGTAGACATCAATGTCTTAAAATTTAGCGTATATAAAGGTTCGGATGGCCGGAAACCAAATTTGCACGTGGCTACGTATGTATTTTTCAGTATTTTCATCACGAAATAAAAAAATATTTCATACCAAATAACACAAAAACTTGCGAACATGTACATTTAACATTGAACAAAAATATTGGTTACAGGGAATACATAGAAAACATTAAATGCGTCTCGCTTTACATGTCTAGTTCTACATTTTCGTGACAAAATAAATTTATTCTATGTTGCATGAATACTGACAGACGGGGAGAATTTCGAGAGAAATATCTAACTTACCTACCAAGCCCCAGCCAGCGGCAGCCTCCGTCTGGTGGTCGTCGCTATGACACAGGGAACAATAAAAGGGGGAGAAAATTCAATTTATTATTTAATTTTTTACATAAAATAAATACGTTCATAAGGTAGGGGGTATTCGGTGGTAGGCAATGCTAATGAAAAAAGGGGACAAAAACAAAAAAGAAAGGTCTACAACACCCGGTATTCCCAGGCGGTCACCCATCCAAGTACTAACCGGGCTCGACGCTGCTTAACTTCGGTGATCGGACGAGAACCGGTGTTTTCAGCGTGATATGGCCGTAGACATCAATGTCTTAAAATTTAGCGTATATAAAGGTTCGGATGGCCGGAAACCAAATTTGCACGTGGCTACGTATGTATTTTTCAGTATTTTCATCACGAAATAAAAAAATATTTCATACCAAATAACACAAAAACTTGCGAACATGTACATTTAACATTGAACAAAAATATTGGTTACAGGGAATACATAGAAAACATTAAATGCGTCTCGCTTTACATGTCTAGTTCTACATTTTCGTGACAAAATAAATTTATTCTATGTTGCATGAATACTGACAGACGGGGAGAATTTCGAGAGAAATATCTAACTTACCTACCAAGCCCCAGCCAGCGGCAGCCTCCGTCTGGTGGTCGTCGCTATGACACAGGGAACAATAAAAGGGGGAGAAAATTCAATTTATTATTTAATTTTTTACATAAAATAAATACGTTCATAAGGTAGGGGGTATTCGGTGGTAGGCAATGCTAATGAAAAAAGGGGACAAAAACAAAAAAGAAAGGTCTACAACACCCGGTATTCCCAGGCGGTCACCCATCCAAGTACTAACCGGGCTCGACGCTGCTTAACTTCGGTGATCGGACGAGAACCGGTGTTTTCAGCGTGATATGGCCGTAGACATCAATGTCTTAAAATTTAGCGTATATAATGGTTCGGATGGCCGGAACCAAATTTGCACGTGGCTACGTATGTATTTTTCAGTATTTTCATCACGAAATAAAAAAATATTTCATACCAAATAACACAAAAACTTGCGAACATGTACATTTAACATTGAACAAAATATTGGTTACAGGGAATACATAGAAAACATTAAATGCGTCTCGCTTTACATGTCTAGTTCTACATTTTCGTGACAAAATAAATTTATTCTATGTTGCATGAATATGACAGACGGGAGAATTTCGAGAGAAATATCTAACTTACCTACCAAGCCCCAGCCAGCGCAGCCTCCGTCTGGTGGTCGTCGCTATGACACAGGGAACAATAAAAGGGGGAGAAAATTCAATTTATTATTTAATTTTTTACATAAAATAAATACGTTCATAAGGTAGGGGTATTCGGTGGTAGGCAATGCTAATGAAAAAAGGGGACCAAAACAAAAAAGAAAGGTCTACAACACCCGGTATTCCCAGGCGGTCACCCATCCAAGTACTAACCGGGCTCGACGCTGCTTAACTTCGGTGATCGGACGAGAACCGGTGTTTTCAGCGTGATATGGCCGTAGACATCAATGTCTTAAATTTAGCGTATATAAAGGTTCGGATGGCCGGAAACCAAATTTGCACGTGGCTACGTATGTATTTTCAGTATTTTCATCACGAAATAAAAAAATATTTCATACCAAATAACACAAAAACTTGCGAACATGTACATTTAACATTGAACAAAAATATTGGTTACAGGGAATACATAGAAAACATTAAATGCGTCTCGCTTTACATGTCTAGTTCTACATTTTCGTGACAAAATAAATTTATTCTATGTTGCATGAATACTGACAGACGGGAGAATTTCGAGAGAAATATCTAACTTACCTACCAAGCCCAGCCAGCGGCAGCCTCCGTCTGGTGGTCGTCGCTATGACACAGGGAACAATAAAAGGGGGAGAAAATTCAATTTATTATTTAATTTTTTACATAAAATAAATACGTTCATAAGGTAGGGGGTATTCGTGGTAGGCAATGCTAATGAAAAAAGGGGACAAAAACAAAAAAGAAAGGTCTACAACACCCGGTATTCCAGGCGGTCACCCATCCAAGTACTAACCGGGCTCGACGCTGCTTAACTTCGGTGATCGGACGAGAACCGGTGTTTTCAGCGTGATATGGCCGTAGACATCAATGTCTTAAAATTTAGCGTATATAAAGGTTCGGATGGCCGGAAACCAAATTTGCACGTGGCTACGTATGTATTTTTCAGTATTTTCATCACGAAATAAAAAAATATTTTCATACCAAATAACACAAAAACTTGCGAACATGTACATTTAACATTGAACAAAAATATTGGTTACAGGGAATACATAGAAAACATTAAATGC
The DNA here is from genome assembly GCA_944474755.1 of Limnoperna fortunei. Lineage (NCBI taxonomy): Eukaryota > Metazoa > Mollusca > Bivalvia > Mytilida > Modiolidae > Limnoperna > Limnoperna fortunei. Next base: position 46,846,475 of record OX104113.1, read on the forward strand.
GTCTCGCTTTACATGTCTAGTTCTACATTTTCGTGACAAAATAAATTTATTCTATGTTGCATGAATACTGACAGACGGGGAGAATTTCGAGAGAAATATCTAACTTACCTACCAAGCCCCAGCCAGCGGCAGCCTCCGTCTGGTGGTCGTCGCTATGACACAGGGAACAATAAAAGGGGGAGAAAATTCAATTTATTATTTAATTTTTTACATAAAATAAATACGTTCATAAGGTAGGGGTATTCGGTGGTAGGCAATGCTAATGAAAAAGGGGACAAAAACAAAAAAGAAAGGTCTACAACACCCGGTATTCCCAGGCGGTCACCCATCCAAGTACTAACCGGGCTCGACGCTGCTTAACTTCGGTGATCGGACGAGAACCGGTGTTTTCAGCGTGATATGGCCGTAGACATCAATGTCTTAAAATTTAGCGTATATAAAGGTTCGGATGGCCGGAAACCAAATTTGCACGTGGCTACGTATGTATTTTTCAGTATTTTCATCACGAAATAAAAAAATATTTCATACCAAATAACACAAAACTTGCGAACATGTACATTAACATTGAACAAAAATATTGGTTACAGGGAATACATAGAAAACATTAAATGCGTCTCGCTTTACATGTCTAGTTCTACATTTTCGTGACAAATAAATTTATTCCTATGTTGCATGAATACTGACAGACGGGGAGAATTTCGAGAGAAATATCTAACTTGACCTACCAAGCCCAGCCAGCGGCAGCCTCCGTCTGGTGGTCGTCCGCTATGACACAGGGAACAATAAAAGGGGAGAAAATTCAATTTATTATTTAATTTTTTACATAAAATAAATACGTTCATAAGGTAGGGGGTATTCGGTGGTAGGCAATGCTAATGAAAAAAGGGCAAAAACAAAAAAGAAAGGTCTACAACACCCGGTATTCCCAGGCGGTCACCCATCCAAGTACATACCGGGCTCGACGCTGCTTAACTTCGGTGATCGGACGAGAACCGGTGTTTTCAGCGTGATATGGCCGTAGACATCAATGTCTTAAAATTTAGCGTATATAAAGGTTCGGATGGCCGGAAACCAAATTTGCACGTGGCTACGTATGTATTTTTCAGTATTTTCATCACGAAATAAAAAAATATTTCATACCAAATAACACAAAAACTTGCGAACATGTACATTTAACATTGAACAAAAATATTGGTTACAGGGAATACATAGAAAACATTAAATGCGTCTCGCTTTACATGTCTAGTTCTACATTTTCGTGACAAAATAAATTTATTCTATGTTGCATGAATACTGACAGACGGGGAGAATTTCGAGAGAAATATCTAACTTACCTACCAAGCCCCAGCCAGCGCAGCCTCCGTCTGGTGGTCGTCGCTATGACACAGGGAACAATAAAAGGGGAGAAAATTCAATTTATTATTTAATTTTTTACATAAAATAAATACGTTCATAAGGTAGGGGTATTCGGTGGTAGGCAATGCTAATGAAAAAAGGGGACAAAAACAAAAAAGAAAGGTCTACAACACCCGGTATTCCCAGGCGGTCACCCATCCAAGTACTAACCGGGCTCGACGCTGCTTAACTTCGGTGATCGGACGAGAACCGGTGTTTTCAGCGTGATATGGCCGTAAGACATCAATGTCTTAAAATTTAGCGTATATAAAGGTTCGGATGGCCGGAAACCAAATTTGCACGTGGCTACGTATGTATTATTCAGTATTTTCATCACGAAATAAAAAATATTTCATACCAAATAACACAAAAACTTGCGAACATGTACATTTAACATTGAACAAAAATATTGGTTACAGGAATACATAGAAAACATTAAATGCGTCTCGCTTTACATGTCTAGTTCTACATTTTCGTGACAAAATAAATTTATTCTATGTTGCATGAATACTGACAGACGGGAGAATTTCGAGAGAAATATCTAACTTACCTACCAAGCCCCAGCCAGCGGCAGCCTCCGTCTGGTGGTCGTCGCTATGACACAGGGAACAATAAAAGGGGGAGAAAATTCAATTTATTATTTAATTTTTTACATAAAATAAATACGTTCATAAGGTAGGGGGTATTCGGTGGTAGGCAATGCTAATGAAAAAAGGGGACAAAAACAAAAAAGAAAGGTCTACAACACCCGGTATTCCCAGGCGGTCACCCATCCAAGTACTAACCGGGCTCGGACGCTGCTTAACTTCGGTGATCGGACGAGAACCGGTGTTTTCAGCGTGATATGGCCGTAGACATCAATGTCTTAAATTTAGCGTATATAAAGGTTCGGATGGCCGGAAAACCAAATTTGCACGTGGCTACGTATGTATTTTTCAGTATTTTCATCACGAATAAAAAAATATTCATACCAAATAACACAAAAACTTGCGAACATGTACGTTTAACATTGAACAAAAATATTGGTTACAGGGAAATACATAGAAAACATTAAATGCGTCTCGCTTTACATGTCTAGTTCTACATTTTCGTGACAAAATAAATTTATTCTATGTTGCATGAATACTGACAGACGGGGAGAATTTCGAGAGGAAATATCTAACTTACCTACCAAGCCCCAGCCAGCGGCAGCCTCCGTCTGGTGGTCGTCGCTATGACACAGGGAACAATAAAAGGGGAGAAAATTCAATTTATTATTTAATTTTTTACATAAAATAAATACGTTCATAAGGTAGGGGGTATTCGGTGGTAGGCAATGCTAATGAAAAAAGGGGGACAAAAACAAAAAAGAAAGGTCTACAACACCCGGTATTCCCAGGCGGGTCACCCATCCAAGTACTAACCGGGCTCGACGCTGCTTAACTTCGGTGATCGGACGAGAACCGGTGTTTTCAGCGTGATATGGCCGTAGACATCAATGTCTTAAAATTTAGCGTATATAAAGGTTCGGATGGCCGGAAACCAAATTTGCACGTGGCTACGTATGTATTTTTCAGGTATTTTCATCACGAAAT